>LVTN01000564.1:36596-60080 GCA_001649415.1 Musa itinerans | reverse complement strand
TTCTCCTCTCATGGTGATGCTGAGGAGAGCCAAAGAGAACTCTGCATGCAGATCGGTCCCTCGACTCCCTCTCTCTCCTAACGAAACGTGGAGATGCATGAGAAAGGTCAGTCCAAAAGCTATTATAAGCTCACACTAAAAATATAGGAGCCTTTATTCTTTGTGGTGGTGGGTGGTGGCCTCTGCATGACCTTCTTCAATATCCCTTTCTTAGGGACCACACCCCTCCCTTTATATTGTAGACTTCAATGGAACCTATGGCAGCAACCCCAAAAATACCAAAGGCCAGGAAATGCCACCAGCCTTCTTCTTTCCTCATCCCCTTCTTGCTATCTATCAGTCCTCTCACCATCCCAAGCCTCTCTCTCATACCCTCCTTCTATCCCTTCATCCGCTCACTCTGTGTGGATAGATCAGATGGTGCACCGTAAGGAGATAAAGCTGCCAGCATGATCTGATCTTTCCCCTCATAAGAAGCCAATCAGATCATCTGGCAGTTTCATCTGCTGATGGGAGCACGTGAAACGCAGGATCTTTAGCTATACATCGATCAGGTTTGGTTTTTCTAGTCCCCTTGACTCTTCTGTTATTACTGCTGATGTTGCTGCTTGTGATATGAGAGAGGAGAGGAGAGGAGAGAAGAGGAGAGGGGAGAGAGAGAGAGAGAGAGAGAGAGAGTTTATTAGGTGTCGAAGTGGATGGCAAAATCTGGACATGGAGGTGATCAATCTTGACAACATATATATCCCTCGCTGTGAGTTTGCTGTTTCGATCCATCTTCTTAGATTCGACATCTTTGTTGCATTTGTATGCCTGAAGTTATAGATCGAGACTTCACATGATATTTGATCTTCCTCTCTTTCTCTTCTGGTTCTGTTTCGCATGGATGCTTACACCACGGACGAAGAGATCACATTGCACGACAAAGCTGTTCATATGAGAACGCTTTATGTGTGCCTTTTACCTTCGTTTTCTGATCATCCATGTTTGGGGAAGTAGAAACGATGACTATCTACCTTGTTTTGCAACATGATTGAGAAGTGACTGTCTCTGCTTTCTACATCGGCTTTGAGAAATCGTCTGGGGTTATCTTCCATGGGTTCTTCAGACTCTGGCCCAACCCTATCCTGCATGTCCACTTTGTTTTGTTCGGTTCTGTAGCATCACTTTGACCTAGTTTTCCCGTTTCACATGAATGTATATATGTAATTCACCCACCTCTCTCTCTCTCTCTCTCTCTCTCTCTCTCTCTCTCTCTCTCTCTCACACACACACACACACATATACAAACACAAAGCCTCATTGCTGGGGAACCTCATCTGAGAGCTTTCATTCTCTGCAAACCACAGACCAATATAGTCTCCATCTCATCACACTTATCTTCTTGGAATCTCAGTATCTTCAGAGATTTGTTTGGTACTCAACCACGACCCTTTAGTCAAACTACTATGTCTCTCTCAGCACTTTTGTTTTATATTGCAGTTTAGCTTTGTTCCCAAAACTGTCACACTGCTGCATGATCTTGACAGTAGAACTGCAAGTCTTCTCTCAAAGGTAGTGTGCAGTTTGCAAAGAAGAGTTGATAGGCCTGATCTGATGATAAACTTTCCAAGCAAGAGAAGGAATAACAATTGATGTAAAATATGTGAGACATGTCCTAATGATGGTGGAGACTGTTGATGCAAGTTGTCTTTGTGATGACACATATCTTCTAGCATCATTAGATACAGAAGTAGTAGATGTGTGTATGATGATGTTTTCCCTGTTCTTTTATTCATATGGAAGATGAGGTTGCAGCTTCTTGTAACAGAAGCAATTCAGATTAGAATTTTGCTTTTTGTGCCAATGACCAGCAGATATTTATTTCCAAGGCATTGCTTACATGATTCTTCTATGGTTTTTGAACACCATCTAATAAGATTATGCACATAGGTGATGATGGTTGTCCAAACTGGATATATTTAACAAGAACATCTTTCTCAAAGTTGGGTGTATATTGTTTTCTCCAGCTTGTGTATCTTGATACACATGTCACACATTTTGTCTTGGTCTTGTTGCAGCTGCTCCTGTTGAAGGTGCTTCTCAATGTGAGCATTAGGTGATAAATACAACCCCTTAATTGATTTGAGTTTGTAATCTCAGTTTCTTTTAGCTCCCAACTTGTACTACATATTTTCTCATCTTGTCCTCACTACATTTTGGTGTTTCCATGCAGCTTCAACTTTAGGGTTCTTTTCTCTATCAACAAATTTATGCAGGATCTTAGGAGTTAATATCTTTTTATCAATTTATATTTGACACTCTGACCAAAACAGATTTGCATCTTCTGCAATATGGTTCAGTGTCAGCTTGTTCAATTGGAGAAATAATTTGGAGTGTAGATATATACCCAGAGAATTTATCTGGTTGTATGAAACATGGGGAAGGACTGCTGATGAAAGTTCTAGAAAAGACCTGAATTGAAATTGATTATGGTTAGGACATGTTAATATGGCATGCAAAATCTCATCAAAACAATACTGCCAAGTGATTGCTGATGAATGTCCCCTTTTTCTCATTTAAGGATCTTCAATTCTGGAGGTCTTCTTGATGCATTTAAATTGCTTTTTTTTTTTCTTGATTCTTGTCTTTGTTCTTAGTTCACTTGCATCCTCTCTTTTTTCCTGTTGATTTTGTTGATATTGTTGGACTCTTTCATCACCATCATCATCTTCCTCTTCCTAGTCATGTTAACTTATAATTATGATCAATAAGAGTTTGTTTTCTTTTTAGGAAAGCAAGAGATCTCATGCTCTTAGAAAGATGAAGTTTCCATTGAAGATTTTTATTTCACCATCTCAATTGAACAAGAGCAATAGCTGTGAGACATTATTTTCACAAAAGATGATGAATTTTAGAAGAGGAAAAAAAAGTCAATCTATCATTCAAATTCTGGCTTCAAAAAAAATTGAAGGAGAAAAGGCATTATTTTAATGAAAAAAATTATATATATATATATTATATTATATTATCACCAAATTTGCAAGGACATATTTTTCTAACTAGATGGTCACTCAAAGCATAAGCATGGAAGCATATCATTGATCCAAAGACTCGTCATCAAAAAAATAATAAAGACCAAGCAAAAACTCAGCTTAACATTGAGCTTATTCTTTCTAGGTTGCATGTCATCTCTGACATGGAGACAGAAGAGGAATTAACTTACATGCTTGATATATACTGATGTAGCATTCAAAGAAAAGATTTTGATGTTTAACCAACAAAAAATTGGCAACAGTGTTAAAAGTAATGAACAAATGATTATTGTACATAGATGTATTGACAATTTGCAGAGTTCTGTGGCACAAAGCTTTGATGTTTCTATGCATCTTAGGTTCAGACAGCCATCATCATCCGGGAGAACTCCTCAAAGTTCACTTGTCCATCACCATCAGTGTCGGCTTCCTTGATCATTTGGAGAACCTCTTCGTCTGTCATTTTCTCCCCAAGATTGATCATCACATTCCTCAGCTACATGCAAGAAAGTTATAGTTAATGATCCAGTGAAGTTTTTCTGGAATTCTAGAATGAGAATGCTTGATAAACTAAGTGCAAGAGAATCCGGAGATTGTCACAAGCTCTGAAATTTGATCCAGGGCTAGTAGTAGAATCTAAAAGTTTGTCGAGTTCAATGTAGCAGGTTACGATAGAAAGAAGAACCAAAATTTCGTGGATCTGGATCTGGATCGACGATCTAATCTAAATCGAAGCAATATTAGGCCGCGTTAGCAGGTTGTTGACATCCAAGTAATAAATTTTTGATGACTTCCTTAGATAAGTAAACTACCAATTCAAAGAAAATATTTCTCTGGCTAAAAGGGAATTAGCACGATCCAGCAGTTACCTCAGTGGCTGAGATGTACCCATTTTGGTCTTTGTCAAAAACTTTGAAGGCTTCTCTTAGTTCCTCCTCAGCATCACTCTCCTATGATATCAGGAAAAATCAAATGTTGTTGGTGAATATTTTTTATGACTAAGTTTTTTGGAGCATATTTTGCTGAATTGGATAGTTGCCTACCTTCATCTTTCTAGCCATTAGATTCAAAAACTCTGTAAACTCTATGGTGCCATTGCCATTGATATCGACCTCCCTGATCATATCTTTCAGCTCTTCTTCAGTCGGGTCCTGACCCAATGATCGGATGACAGTGGCCAGTTCCTCCAGTGTAATGCAGCCTATCATAACAGCATGTTAGCAAAAGGAATCTGAGAGGCAAGTTAAATTGTTAAGCAATTCCGAAAGGCAATAGAGAACTGCAGAGAATCATCCCATAGGTGGAGACTAAAACAACAATAAGCTAACTTTAGAAAATACTAATAGATTGCATTGCTCAAAACTCAATAACTCGACTTAAAAAGTCTACAGAGGCAGTCAACTCAATGACTCGACGAAACTCTTACACTTACAAGACTCAGATAAATATCTGAATTTAGTGATACATACTTAGATTATTGTGTTTAGCTTTATCTACAATTAATCCTAAATGAAATTGTGTATGAACACAGAATTTTCATAAAGAATATAATCTTTCATAATACATGTGTTTACCTACAAAAAAATGATAGTAATGATGGTCGAGAGAAAATATGGTCAAAACTAAAGGCTCATGTGCTATGTTACCTGAAGCGTGGATCATTCTTGCATGTGGAACAAAAATAGGTATGCAGAGTGTTACTAAGTCCTGAAACCTGGGTTAGATTTGTTCGAATCTTTTCAATCGGAACGAAATATGTTTATCAAGAATGTGGAACACATCTTTACATAACATGTGTATATATGTGTGTACACAGAGGGATGCAAAATTAGTTCATGCGATTGCGGTAAATATTTGCCATCCATTAAAGGTGCATGTGCTCCTTCCCCTTTTTTCTTGAGTTTCTGAGATGTCGTTCTGTATGATCCACATGACAAAAGTTCCATTATCTAAATACTTTATAAAGATGTAAATTTTCACCCCTCTTACGATTTATCACAATATATATTGGGTGTAAGTGGTTATAAATTTGATTTTGGTTGTAGGAATCCGACTGAGCTTAAGCAACTTGTTCAATTACTAAATGAGTTTCTGACAAAGAACAGGCTATGAACTTGCTTAATAACCAAGCATTTGATGTTGTGAAATCAAAATTTGACCTCAATAAGCAAGCCATTCGAAAGAGGATTGCTTTGGCATTAAAATGATCTGTCAAGCTTCCAAAATTTTGATGTACTGCTTAACATGGTCTGCAAGCAAGTTATCAACCTTATTCTGTTTAGAAGAAAGGACTCTTCTAAGAACAAAACTCATATAGAGGACCAGAACAATTTATTCTAATGTAAGTTGCCTTGAATTGTCCCTGACCAACTCATGTATCCTACTCATAGAACATCAAACATTTGAAATAGGTAAATGTGAGTATTTCAGAGGAGGAAAAAGAAAAATCATCACAAATCCCTTACAAAGAACTGTAGAAAAGGGGGGGAAAAAAAATCTTTATCTTACTTAACAAAGAAAATCATCAAATCTGATATGGAAGTTACAAGGAAGCAAATTGCAGTAGAAACAGTAGTTTGAATCCAGTGAACAGATGTTTGTGAAATGATAACATTAAGCCTTCAATATCCAAACATTTACAGAGATATGGACATGAATATGAGACAATATTTACCTCTCCCTGAAGAAAAGATGAAAGACCAGAATCAGAAAAGACCAACTTTCCTAAGAGAGAAACTATTCCTATTAATTCATTAGCAAAAAAGATCAAGCCAATTAGAACTTTCACTGGTTCTGAGGACAAAGAAAGACCAATTTCTTTGGCCAAACATCACAGACTATGAGGCTCAAACCTACATAAAAATCTGATAAACCAACAGAGAGGAAGAAAAAAAAAGGTGAAGCAAAGGCAACCAACCATATGCCCACTCGAGAAAAAAAATCCCAATCCCATATCAGGACCAACTCACATGGACTCACAAACCATACAGAAGAAGCTCATAAAACCAACGACACAGAAGCATAAGCAGGAAAAAAAATAAGGGCGGGCAAAGAGAGGCTGGCAGAAGAAGAACAAACCATCTCCATCCTTGTCGAAGAGGCAGAAGGCCTCTTGGAACTCAGATATCTGATCAGCTGACAACCGGTTCATGATAGCTTCACTGCCTTAAGAAGCAAACAGGAGGGAAGGAGCAAGGAAAGAGGGACAAGGAGTGAGGAAGCAAGGAAGGAAGATCCTGTGTGGTATTCTGAAGCTGGAAGGCATGCCCAAAGCCTCTTGTAGGCATTAAGCCTGCCCTGCATAATAATAATAATAATAATAATAATAGCTTTGACCGGCCAAAAAGGCTGGTCAAATGCACATTTGACAGTATTATATTGTAGCAATCCAAAGCCCAAAAAAGCAGTTAAAATGGCAGATTCACCCTTAATCTTAAGCATTATTTCTTAGTGTTCCAATATCATTTTTATTAGTTCTGGAAGTTTGCTGAAAGAAATGCAAAAGCCATGGTTTTGTATGCTTGATTGGCCATTCTAATTACCCAAAGATTGTCCTGCGCTTAAGCATTTTCATCCTCTTCCTCTCCTCGAATGCCACTCTAGTGCTTCATAGCAAATCCACAGTTGCAGGATGTCCACCTATGATTATTGCACTGATTGTAACTACGGAAAGATGAGATCTTTGTAATCAAAATGAGTGCATCAAAGTCAGCAGAGTCGGGCAGGATCGTCGAGTACTCAATCTCCCATTTCTTATTGTTCTCTTCCAGCTATGGACAGCTGGAGAGGTGGGATCAGGTGGTGCAGCCCCATGGGGTTGGGGTGGTGGTGGTGGTGGTGGTGTTGGTGTTGATGGCGGCGGCGGCCCTCAGACTTGAATGAGAGAAGCTCATGTGTGTGCGTGCGCGCGTGCAGTGATCCACTGATGCCACACATTATGCTATCATAGAACAAATAAATATTTTTTTTTTACTTTAAATTATTAAATATTATTTGTATTTCGTTTTGTTTGGACGGAAGGAAGTCCACCGCAGCCTTCACGGCTTTTGCTTAACCTGCACGCGAAGACGTTGACCGCCACGTACGGGTCGGTTTCCTCTCATCTAATCACCTCTAGATGATTACCCGTGCTGGGATTGGACGGTGACGTGCGGGACCAAATGATCCGATGTCACGATGGCATTAGAGGAGAAACGGGTGCGTGGAAAGGGGCAACTGCCGACGCCGTGGCACGTGCGACGCGGTTCGGCGTTTCTTTTCCACCTCACGCGGTTGTTTGACCGGCGCGGGGAACGCGTGTTGTTACTCGGCACGACCGTCGCCACCAAAAACCAGCGTCGTCTTCCCCACCGCCCGAGTCGCGGCGACGCGTGCGTTTCTCTCTTCGTTGTTTGATGCCAAAGTGCGCGTAGGAAAATACTTTTTTTTAATCTTTCTATCAATTTTCCCCACTTTTCATGCAAAATAATAATAATTTTTTTTGTCTTTGTATTTTCTTTATTATTGTTATATTTATAATTGCCCTTTTAATTTTAATTTTTTTCATTTGAAGGTTACTATACTTAATTGTGACTCACCCAACGAAATAAACAATAATAATACTTTGATTTCATATGTGAACTGCTTATTTCTCTTTTAAATTTATGAATAAAAAAGTCTAAAAGAATATCGCTTTATGGCATAAATATCCCTTTATCCTCCACATATCTCTCTCTCTCTCTCTTGACCACCAAAAGGAAAAACATAATTTAGCCACTATTAAACAGTCTAATCATTAATTAATTTGAGCTAAAAATATCAAATATTCTAGTGATACTTCTATTAATTAGATCAAAAAATTCCAACCTAGAATTAGAATATCACAAATAAGTTTCCTGCTAACTCCATTTTTTATCAGCTAATTTCTCTGTGTCCTAATTAGGAATCCCTTCATCTAATTTGATGTTAAGGAGTCTCCCTGTGCCCACAGATGTTTCAAATACTGCGTACAACAATGGAAGTTCAATAAAATGTTGAAATAGAAAAATTCATGTATGCATGCACAAATATTCTAGTGATACTTCTATTAATTAGATCAAAAAATTCCAACCTAGAATTAGAATATCACAAATAAGTTTCCTGCTAACTCCATTTTTTATCAGCTAATTTCTCTGTGTCCTAATTAGGAATCCCTTCATCTAATTTGATGTTAAGGAGTCTCCCTGTGCCCACTGATGTTTCAAATACTACGTACAACAATGGAAGTTCATGTCATCTGCCATCCACATAAAATGATGAAATAGAAAAATTCATGGATGCATGCCTAATTTTGAGATGTAATGAGGAATGTTTACGTTGGCATTAAATTCTAAACAGTTGCAACTTCAATCTGCAGAATAAATACAGAGTGCTGCGGGAAAAAAAAAAGAATCCATATTGCTTGGAATATAAATGATGCATCCATGAAGTACACACAAATAAACATATTTCCAAAACCTTAAATGACAAGTCGGCCGTGTGACGGGAACACAAAGATGACGCACAACCACAGTCTGTTTCAGGTCGTTGGCTTGCCTGCGACTCGCTCGGCTATCCACCCCAAGCCATCATACAATCCTTCACCGGTAATGGCACAGCAAGCCTGGATGTGCCAGTCATGATTCTTGATGCTGTGGAGGGAGAGAGCATCGGTTATCTCGGCGGGGGACATGGCGTCCTTGAGATCTTGCTTATTGGCAAATACGAGTACCACGGTATGCTCGAGGTCCCCATGCTGAAGAAGTCGAAAAAGCTCATCCTTCATAATGTTGATCCGAGCTCGGTCAGTACTGTCGATTACAGCAATAAGAGCATGACTCCCTCGATAATATGTTGCCCATGAGGTTCTCAGCCTTTCTTGTCCCCCTAGATCCCACACCTGCTTACTAGGAATGACAGTATTAGACATGGAATGCAGTTTTAAGCTAGCCCAATAAGCCAAGGATCTATGACCAGTTCTTGCACCACAAAATGAAGGAAATCCAGTCATAGACATAACTCACTAAGCGAACATAGGAAAAATGCATAACGTAGGGCAATAAGCTTAGTAGACATCAATATTCTAATAAAAATAGTGAAATTTATTGAGACATGGATAAAATACTGTTCAATTTTGTGGAACAACAAGAATATAAAAAGAATATGGGCATATATGTTCTCTCCATCCTATTCAGATACATGAACTCGAGTAGGACTTTTAATAGTTATTTAGTTTTTCCATTTGCTGAAAAGACGATAAGTTATAACCAGAAAACAGAGACCTACCGGACATGGTTTTGTGAACACAGAATCTAGGAAAAGTCAACTACAATGTCACTTTTGATGAATCCAGCATGTATACTTTTAAGTTACATTTCAGGAGCCTTCTATTTGTTTCTCAAAGCATAAATGCATCTCTTTTTAAGTCACCAAGTTGTCTGCAAACAGATGCAAAGTGTAATATCATATTATTGCCAATACACTTCAAGTACAATAAACAAAGCACCGTCTCGATGCCAAGTAGTTACCATAATCAGTTACAGAACATTTGATTGTACACAGTTATCACCTTCAAACTTAGTCTTAAACAAGAAGCTGTAATCCTAATACCGCATGTATAAGTTCACATGATTAATCATATAATGTGACTAAATAGCCACTGAAATGCTGAACATTTCCTTATGGACATCTATATTGTTGCTAGAAATAAATATAAATGAACTACCTGCAGTATAAGTTCATGTCCTATCATTCCACTAGCCAAGAAAAAAGATCTCTCCACACTTCTTACCAGATGAATACGTAGATTCATCTCATGTATCTAGCTAGCCTTTTAAAATAGAAGAAGTAAGAAAACCCTTCAGAAGAAGAAAAGAAAGACAAAAGCTCTTCATTCATATGGGACTTGTTACCATTTTGAATAATTAAAGCTATTGCTTTAAGCGCATTAATTCCACTAGTTAAGAAAAAACTTTGCAAGTTAATGCTTTGATTTGTATGTTTCTTAACATGTGATAGAACAATCCTGCATAGGAATTGTATCCACAGCTACCTCACAGAATTAACTTCATTCACCTTTTACAGAACGAACTTAAAAACCTTGATACAGGATCACCAATTCGTAAGTATTTTTCTGGCTATTACAGGTATATCACACTGGCTCTCTATAACTTACCTCATATCAATTTTCAGTTGGCAAAAAAAAAAGCTTCACTTAACCTAACTTTGCAAAGAAAATAAAAACTTCAAATTTAAAGCTTCACTTTTCAAACAATGTTCAGCAAATACAGCATGATAAATGCAATTAAGAAAAAGTATATCTCAAATTGGTTATACATACAATACAAGTACAGCATGATAAATGCAATTAAGAAAAAGTATTATATCTCAAATTGGTTATACATACGATACAAGATATAAAGTTGATAGTATGCTATCACCCACATCCCAAAACAACTTTACTTCTTGGAGGCAACAAGCCACATATTTAGGGACTACTTGTAAAAAAACATGGACCAGCGTTCCATGGACTGCTGGGGACTGAAATGGACAAAATGTGATATTTCTAAAGTAAAACATGGATTGTATATCAGTAATTACTTTGAGTGATTTCAAGTGCTCCTTTTTGGAGGCAATGCCAATAGATCATCACAAGAACTCTTACTTACTACAAAGTCTATAGGGGAAACAAACATCAAAATCTTAAACAATGGAAGAAAGTGTGAAGCAAAAAGAAAAGGAGATCAAGCACCAGATATGGGATGAGTAGAATCGGAAACATAGATCCAGATTTCAATTTGAACTACACTTGTACATTTAATGGGATCACTAAAACTGCTTGACAAATCACCTTCATTTACATCAGAATCTTACCTACATGATTTACTCTAAATCCAAAGAGAGCACATTTTTCACCTATAAACCAAATTCTCGAGGATCATAAATTCATGAACTATAGTTTCATTTTCCATAGGAAGCCAACAAGTTGCAAGAAGATTTATATTCCTACACTGCATTATAATCAACTAACTTTTCTACTATGTATCTCAATCTGACTATAAAAGCATCAACCAAAGGATATTACTTCCATCTAGGTTAACTCCAATTTCTTACCACCGCATGTGTTCGGCTATCAACTTCTCTTTGTTATAAAAAGTAATCGTTCCCTCTCCTATTCATCCCACACCCATATTACTCTTGTTCTGTTATCATTGCTAATAAACAGACCAATCTTAAAATCACATGATCATCCACACATCCACAAACCCTAATTTATTAGCACCCGTTGTGGAGCTCACTGGTTCATAACATTATCAACATTAACTTTGGTTCATAATATTATCCGCATTAACTCCAACTCCGACTCCGCATATTGTAGGTTTCTCAACCAATTATAAAGCCGATGGTACAAGAATCAACCATCAAATTTTCGCCTTAGAACTACAGAAAATTAAGGTTATCTAACATATATAAATTTTGTCCTCAGACAAATTTACATCATCAACCGTATGTCATATAATAGAAAAAATGACAAGACCAGTTGTATGTGAATGAAAGGTTATCCAGCTCAAAAGTTAAAGAAGTATTTCCACATGAAATTTATCTTCTTTTAACATGATCTCCGACCGTTCTCCAGACAGCCAAAACCAACCGCTAGTTACAATTAAAGTTCTTGAGAAATTAGAAGTTAAATAAGATGATGATCGTCGAATGGCAACGGAAAGCTTGATAGAATATAATCAACAAGCAATTGGAAATGAGGGATCAAAAAGGACATAATTGTCGCTGACCTCAAACCGTATGTTCTTATAGACGACCTCCTCCACGTTGCTCCCGATGGTAGGACTCGTGTTCACGACCTCCCCCAGATGCAACTTGTACAGCGTCGTCGTCTTGCCGGCATTGTCCAACCCGACGACCACGATCTTGTACTCACTCGCAGGGAACAACATGAACCAGAACCTCGACAACAGCGCCCCCATCTCCTCTCCCGCGGTCCAAGTATCTCCCCACCTCTCCAATCTATCGAACAAAACAAATCCAGCATCAAACTACGACCCCAAAACCGAATAAGCATTCATCAAGAAGGAAAAAAAAAAAAAGAGATCTTGGAAACCCTAGATTGTGAGATCGAGATCGAAGAACAAACCAATAAATCAAACGCCGAAAAATGGAATCGATTAATCGAAGAAACAGAACGAGGAGCTCCGAATCGTGAGAAAACAGGAACGCATCTTAACGATCCTACTCGATTAGAAATCAGGAGGCCAGAGGGTGGGAAGACCAGAGGAATCTCCAATTCTTGGAAGAGTGCCCAAAAAGAGGAACCGAGATATCATGATCCATACATATATGCACGCTCAAACATCATAACCAGAAACCATTCTACCCGAGTACCCGCCGTGTGATTGGAGAAAATTCGGACCCACAAGGGGGTGTCCTGGGCCCCCGTCCTTCCTCCTATCAAAAGGCAAGCAAACGTTGTCTGTGCCAGCGTGGCAAGACGGCAATTTGGCTTAAGCGCGACGGCTTTGGGGTTTATTTTTGGGTACAATTTTGTTGGGACTGTTTAGTATGCTATATATAATCTACACTATTCAATATATATATATGTATATATATATACTATCCATAGCCATATCTGATCAAATATGAAGTAAATTTTGATTAAAAATACCCTAATTCAAATAGTTCTCTAAAATTATAAAGCAAAAAAAAAAATCAACTATGATATCTGAATTTTTTTAACAAAAAAAATTAATAAATGATGAAGATTGGATTTCATATCAAGACTTGGCTATTAAGAATTAACATCCAATAATATGGTAATTACTGAGAAACTCCTGTTCCATCTCAAGCAAGGATAAATGGATTATAAAGAGCTATGAGAAGAATTACAACTGATGTTAAGCTATATAACCACAATCATTAGCAAAGTTAGATTAGATTAAAAGATATCACAAGCTTAGGTGCCAGTCTTACATCAACAAAACAAGAATTGCTGCAGCAAACATTACAAACACCAAATGCAAGAAGAGAGAGAGAGAGAGAGAGAGAGAGAGAGAGAGGGAGAGTCACATACAAGCTGAGAACTACAACATCATCACTAACTACAACATCAAGCCCTATGTCAAGCTAAAGCACAGCAAGTTCATTCTTTGGTGGATTTGTTGATAAGGGACTTGTGGATGTGGGGGATGACACCACCACCAGCAATGGTGCCCTTGATGAGGGTGTCGAGCTCCTCATCCCCTCGGATGGCCAGCTGAAGGTGGCGGGGGGTGATACGCTTCACCTTTAGATCCTTGCTTGCGTTTCCGGCAAGTTCCAGCACCTCTGCTGTCAGGTACTCCAGTATGGCTGCGGAGTACACTGCGGCGGTGGCTCCAACTCGCCCGTTTGCAGAAATCCTTGTTTTCAGCTGGCGGTGGATCCGACCAACAGGAAACTGCATGCACAGGTGATGTCCACCACGCAACCAACAAAATATGAGAAACTTAAAAGAGATATGTTTGCTTTCCTTGTGTTGGAAGAAGTGAAGAACAATGTTCCATGTAGCATTGGATTCTACACCATGTAAATTGAAATAGAAGTCAACAGTCCATGCTAGATCACATACTTGAAGCATGCCACTGTTGATCTGAACACTACTACAGAACACCAAAAACCAAGACTTGGAAAAGGATGTAGGTCGGACAAAAGATAAAGAATGATCGATGCACGTAAACTCGATAAAACAGGAATTCCTGATCTAGCCCAATATGGAGATCCCAAGAAAGCCATTACTTCCTCGGTTATCCAAAGTCAAAAGGACACAAGAAGAACAAGGCCGACCTGAAGTCCAGCTCTGGAAGACCGGGAAACGGGCTTCTTCTTGTCCTTGTCTTTGTTCGCCGCCGTCGTCTTCGCAGCCAGAAGCCCCTTCCCACCTTTCCCTGCCATTCTTCGATCCTACCAAACAATAAGCCTTCGATGAGGAACTGAAAATCCCTAGACGAAAAAAAGAAGCCTTTTTTTCCCCGCGAAAACCCTAAATCGAGCATGGAAGAACATGAGACCAGAGCCGAGTAGGTGACTTGAAATGAAGAATCAGAAGACGACGAGATAGAAGAGGGAGAAACGGAGTACCACTTCGGCTTCAAGAGATGTTTCGGCGGACGGAGGGCGAGGAGAGCGGGAGCGGAGCGGAGACGAAATGTCTATAAATGGATAGGCGGCAAATTTTGGGGGCGTTCAGTTTGGCTCCAAAGGCGGGCGGAAATGGAAATTTCAAACTTTTAGCTTTATTCCAAAACTACCCTCAATCATTCTTCAATGACGTCACGTGTAAAACGTTGAAGTTACACATCTAACCCCAATAGGTTGACAATTATCTATTTTAACCCCAGATTGAACGGCCCATTGGGCTTATAGTCAGTCTTCCCACAAGCCCAACCCATTCAAGCCGATTAACGTAAGTTTATTTGATTCCATTAGGCCATTCAAAATGCAAATGAAAAATCATGTATAAATATACTTTTTTTTCTTAATTTAGGATCAAAATATTGTCTTGTATAAAACTCAATGACCAAAAAAGATTCATGTACTCAACCATACGTGGTTTGAATATTTCATCGGGTTGTCATATATTATCATCCGATTCGTATTTTTCATCTCGGTTATTTATTTATTTAAAATAAAAAAATATTGTATGATTAATTTTCACTGTAGAATGGATGATTTGACTCATTACATATTAAAAACAATAATCTCCATTGAGATATCCGAGTCGATTTATGTGTTTTCGTATAAGCAATAGGCCTCAGGTTCGAATTCACGTAAATTTTTTTTAAAATTTTAAAAAATAAGTTAAAAAATAATATCATCTGGGAAGTGAAAGAGTTTATTTATTATGATTTCGATCTGCCATAAATTCATGCCCATAGTTTCCACCAAACACAATAACTTATATTTACTGGGAGACAAATACGTTATGTACCTCATAAAATTTATTAGCAACATGCATGGTCGAAGCCAGAATGATTGATTTGTTCCTCTCACGATGGAGGCAACACACCCGGATGAGATGAATGCTTCAGCTGCTACTGTCCTGTGATTGATGGAACTGCACATTGCTTGCTTCAGAAAGAGAAGCAAAGAAGCCTATGCTGCCATGGTGATGAATCGATCCACTGTGAGCTTCCTCATGCATTTGTCTTGCATGTCCCCCCTCTGCATCCTGCCACCAGCAAGGAGGAAGATGGAGACAAGAAGACCTGCAAGTCTCCGAGCAAACTATCATACTCTCTCTCTCTTTCTCTCTCTTTGGCAGACCTTGTATCCTTGTGAACTTGTCATTCAAGCATGCAGCGCATGGAATGGGGTGCACCTCCACACCTACACTCACTTTAAGGTTGGTGAGAGGATGGCTATTCATGGGTGTCCTTGAATGCCCATCAAGGGACATTTACTTGTGCATGTGAACCCTCAGGGTGTGAGCTCCATGTATCATGTGATGTTGTATCCCCCGAGTGAATCCCATATCTTTGTGAGAGGAGTATTCGTTCAGTATCTCATTAATGATTCAGAAGGTGAGGAGGATACCAATTTGTCTACTGACTTGTGAGCTAACATATTTATGTTCAGCTCCAGAGAGGAAGATTTTGTTTGAGAAACACATTTGCATTCCTCTCTCCCGAGGAAGAAATCTTTGTTCCTCCTTGTCGGCAACAAGGTTTTTGTTCAAGGAAGAAGAGACTTCTTCTTCTCATGCTGATGCATGCTAATTATAACCAAGAAAGTTTTATCTGGCGATATATCTCTTGTTCCTTTTTCGCTCGAGGAAGAAATCTTGTTCGAGCTTCAAAATAAAACGAAAAGAAAGAGAAAATTATGATACATGTCTTCTTTCTTTTCCTGCTGATGCCAAGTATGATCGATGATCACAAGCTTTGGCTCGAGGAACAAAAATCTGGTTTGATCCTCCACACAGATACACGTCTTCTGCTTTGCCTGGTGATGCTAACCACAATCATTAAAGCAGCCCAGCATGGGCTCCATCTGCAAAGCCATGATGCCAGAATCAGAAGAACGGGACCCTCTTCGAGCAGTAGCACCACTGTAGTCAGCATTGCTTGCATCAGAATGAAGAAGCAGATCCATCATCGATCACCACCTCCCACCCACCCCATCAGCTTGGCATTTAATGTCCATGCTAACCTGGTATCCCCGCTTTCATAGGGCCAGCATGAGATGAGAATGACCACCCCATTTGAACCGGAGACAGGCAATTGAAGATGGTGGAGTTGCAGCCTTCGTCCCACCAGTAAAAAGGAGAGAAGGCGCCCTCGGCAGCACCACCATTAAAGCCTACTCAACTAAACTCAGCTCACAACCAATTGGTGTAGCTGAAAACCTAAATGATCACAGACGCCATTCACACCATGTCATTGAATATTGACTTACGCGCTTGGAGGTGAGCCGCACTGCCAAACCTAACACTGCATCATTGGGTCAAAGAAACGATCACATCAAACCTAGTACTAGATTGTTATTTGTTCTCTTTATGGGGTGGAAGGAGACCTTCATACCAAAAAAATTAATTCAAACAATCCAAAAACAATGAGCATAAAATAGAGAAATAACTATAATTACCTATAATTACAATACCTTATGAAAAGATAAGTTCACACCCTTGGGTTTTTTATTTTTTATTTTGGTGAAATGATAAGTAACGAAGACGATATCGTATCAAATTCAAATTAGCAATCAAGATCAGTATCAATTAAGTTAGCTAATACCTTAACTAAATCTTCATTTCACATAAATGTGAAATCTTCAAAGATTGCATTCTATGTCATTATTTTCCTTCAAATAAAGTTAACTTAGCTTATGAACAAATAAATTACAAAGTAAATTACAAATACACTCATAATAATGTTATCGATACACATAATAAAAACATAAATATCAAATTCTATATATTTTCAATGACATTTTAATTCTCAAATATATTTTGCACCGACTAATTTTAAATCGAGAATAAATTTTGGGTATCGTTTAGTAAAACATAATTAGTGACAAGGTACTAGATATCAATAAATAAGTAATATAATAAAAAATCGACACATGATTTAAGGTGGCTCCAGAACTCCGACTACATCCACATATATCAATTATAACACACTTGAGTTATCCTCAAGTAAATTTTTTTACACACCCTCTCACCTATACCTTGACTCTTTTGTTAACTCTAGAAATAAACCTTCGCGAGCACTCGAAGTATCTTCCTCTATGCCTCTCTCACCCACCGAAATCTTGAAATTCATGATATATTCATAGGTATAAATCTTAATTCACTAAGAAGCTTTAATTTAATTAGGATTCCTCTAATTATAACCTGAATACAATTAAAACTCCTAAAAATATTTCTCCATCCTTACATAGGATACTGTATGTGCCAAAGAAAAACTTACTGTCATGTCACCGCTGTTTCTCTACATACTTCTATCGAAATGTGGCCCAAATCTTTTGACATTCTCGAAAAATATGAGAATGTAGCATCTATGTATTGGTACTTCACAAAGATAGTGTTGTACATAAACATCCCAAGATAGGGTTAAAAAACCTTAAGGGCCCATAGAATTATTCATCCAGCATTGGATTCTAACTGTGGTTTGCAAGGACATGTCGCCCCCACCTCTCAAGGACACATACCATCTTCTTCTCCACAGCTGCAATCAAGATTAGGCCAGGCCAATTCCAGCTAAATATGAAGCATTTATGTCATTCCTCTTCTCCATTATTTATCTGATCATAATTATTCATGTAATCAGGATTGCCATCTTCTGAAGATTTGTTCCAACCTAATCCAATCTCACTCATCAACTCAGTTCATCTCATACATATATGTATATACATACATAAATACATATATATATATATATATATATAATATACTTTATCTTAAATCGGAATTACTTTAATTAGGTGGCCTAACTTGTACTGTCACATTTGATGACGGCGAGTTCCATTCTTGGGTAATGAAAGCATGGAACCAAACTGAGACATCCCTTTCATAACCATGCATGTTAATTAATTGGATGCATATATATGCTGAGAATAGTACACTGTTATCACAGCATGTATATTAAAGCTTTGCGTGGCGATTTGCACTAATTGTCGCACTCGTGATCCACTTGATCAACCCATCATTAATGGTTGACATGGAAATAGAACTGTTTGTTGAGGATCTCTTGAATCCAATTGATTGCTAGTCTTCGCTAAGCGTCCTGAATTCTTTGGCCTCCGTTTCTAGACTTAATCTTCTTGCTTTTCATAGTTTTCCTTTGGCCAAATCGTCCTTCTCCATGTGTGAACTGCTAGGGTTTGTGATGCACCGCCTCTACTTCAATGTTCCAGCGTTCCTCATCGTCTCAACCAACCGATGCTGATGGCGGACGAAGCAAGCCGAGCGTTCTCATCCTCGGTGGGTGGCCTGGCTGCCCTACGCGCATGTTGGGAATGATCCACAGTGATGGCTTGCTCCATTAATTCCCTTCTCAGTGGCCGCTAGTGACACTTCATGAACCTAACACGCAATGGAGTAAATGAGAGCATAACTCACGACATTAGATGTGTTTGCCAAGGCTCCATGATACATGTTTGCCGCGTTGTATTAACTCCTCCGAGGCCCCTCATCTCCTCATCGAGACACCAAATCCGAGACCTTTCGTTTACTGCAGTAGCTACTTTCATCCACTCACTGGAGCGATATGAAACCATGTATACAGATTGATTCTGCGGTCTTTTCTCTTTGATTTAGTAGCTGCAGAAGTCGTCCGCGTTGCTATTTAAGAACAAGCACAGGATCTGTCTAACATACTCGATGGCAAGGTCGAGGATCGAGGATGCTGGGAGCGATAGATCTCTACGTTAGCAAGGGAGTCGATCACATTAACTGAGTTTCCCAAACATAATAACATGATGTCGTTGTACTCTCAGTACTCCGAGGATGGATTTGCAGGCCGCATTTGAATGCTAAGAATATGGGGTAAAGCTTGAAAGTGAACTCGGCGACGATGGTCGGTTAGCGACTTGTCTTGCGCATCAAATGCATGCAGATTAATCTCGAGTGGTTGCGCACCACTGTGTTTCTGCGTTCGGATTCCTCCCTCTTCCTCCCCTATAAATACATGGCCTACAAACATGTTGCATAGTCCGATATCTTTCTCTCTCTCTCCCTCTCTCTCTCTCTCTATATATATATATATATTATCTATTTAGTCTCTTTGGGTTCTCTAGTTCCGAGTGTTCATTCATCTCTTGGCAGCCATGGCTGAGAAGGTTGCACCTTCGGTTGACAACAGGCTTCCGAGTTACCTTCTGAAGCTACTGAAGCCTAACTACATGAAGCTCCTCTACCACCATGTCATCTCGAACGCTCTTTATCTCTGTCTCGGTCCGCTGCTGGTGCTACTCTTCCCTCGCCTATCAACGCTGACCCTCGCCGACCTGCGTGAGCTTCCGAACCAGCCATGGGTTAACCTGTCGGCGGTGGTCACCACATCGACCCTCCTCATGGCGGTGGCCACCTTGTACGTCATGAGCCGCCCCCGCCCGGTCTATTTGGTGGACTTCTCCTGCTACAAGCCGACCCAGGCTCACATGGCCAGCCGCGGTGAGATCATGGAGCGGTTCAAGAAAGCCGGGACGTTCACCGACGAGACCGTGGCCTTCCAGCACAAGATGCTGGAGCGGTGCGGCATCGGGGACTCGTCCTACTTCCCCAGGTCGCTGCTGTGCACCCCCATCAACATGAGCCACCGAACCGCCAGGGAGGAGGCGGAGACCGTCATGTTCGGGGCCACCGACGAGCTGTTCCAGAAGTCCGGGGTGGCGGCAGCCGACATCAGCATCCTGGTGGTGAACTGCAGCCTCTACAACCCCACCCCCTCTTACACCTCCATGATCGTGAACCGGTACAAGCTAAGGAAGGATGTCATGAGCTACAACCTCGGCGGTATGGGCTGCAGCGCCGGCCTCATTTCCATAGACCTAGTCAAGAATCTCCTTCAGGTATCCCACTCCCTCTTCTTCCCCCCTTTTCTGCTTATCGTTACCATCACTTGCGATCCAAGTGTTCAGACCGTGAGAGAAGCCTTGGACATGCTTAAACTAGGTAGCCATGGCTATCTGGGCAGCACCTCAGCTCCGTAGCATCTGCACATGATAACCTAGGCCATGGCCGAGACCAAGAAGTTAATGCACACATATCCCACCCAACCCCATTTCTCACGTCCACCATGGCAGATGGCTCTGCCATCATCAGCACTTCACTGACTACTACTGTTCATCATCGTCATCAGTGCCATGCATGTGATTTCTGCTCGTCCTTGAACTGCACGCACCATAACTCCTCCACTAACTCCTTTTGCTTCGCCATTGTCGGATCTCGTACTCTACTGTATAACCTAGACTATCCATTGGCGATGCTTCTAACCATGCAATAATGGATGCGTATAAACGTGAAGTATATGTCGAGTCATATGGTCCCAAAACTCGTCGCACTCGTATTACTTCCACCAAAATTGTATTGTACTTTATCCATCCATTCTCGTATCGGTTGGTGTATCCGAATGCATCTAGATACGTACATGGACCACCGCGAGAGCGTCGGGTAAACAGGAGACGAGGCAGTCAATGGAGGTGGGTGGGCGGTAGTGAATGATCGACAGTAGTTATTGGGTTTACAGAGATGCCAGTCTCCCATCTGATACCGGACCCCGGAGTTCCCTCGAGAACACAACTACCGCCATGTGTCATGAGATGGATGCGAGAACGGCAGGTTTGACGGTTGTGATCATCCGGGAGTGGGGCGGGGACCACGGGTACGGAGCGGGTAAGGGTTCCACCTCGTACGATTGGAGTCGCTGGAGCTGCGGCGCCTTACTCGCCGGGAACGCCCACGTGTTTACCGGCTCGAGTGGCAGCTTTTGTCGGCTTGCGTAAAACGTGGTCGATGATGATAGATTATTAATTTAATCGGATGTAAATATTGGTAATTACATGGGAAGTAAATGGGCAGGTGCACCCGAACAGCTGCGCGATGGTGGTGAGCACCGAGAACATGACGCTGAACGCCTACTTGGGAAACAACCGGTCGATGCTGGTGAGCAACAGCCTGTTCCGCCTCGGCGGCGCAGCCGTCCTGCTATCGAACCGGCGGTCCGACAGGCGGCGGTCCAAGTACCAGCTGGTTCACACCATGCGCACCCACCGAGGCGCCGAGGACTGCAGCCACTCGTGCGTGATGCAGGAGGAGGACGCGGAGGGGAAGGTGGGGGTGGCGCTGTCGAAGGAGCTGATGGTGGTGGCGGGTAACGCGCTCAAGGCCAACATCTCCACGCTGGGCCCGCTGGTCCTCCCCATGTCGGAGCAGCTCCTCTTCCTCGCCGCCATGCTCCTGCGCAAGGTGCTCAAGCTCAAGATCCGGAGCTACATCCCCGACTTCAAGCTGGCCTTCGAGCACTTCTGCATCCACGCCGGCGGCCGCGCCGTGCTCGACGAGCTCGAGAAGCACCTCGAGCTCACGCCCTGGCACATGGAGCCGTCCCGCATGACGCTCCACCGCTTCGGCAACACCTCCAGCAGCTCCCTCTGGTACGAGCTCTCCTACATCGAGGCCAAAGGCCGCATCCGGCGAGGCGACCGGGTGTGGCAGATCGCCTTCGGGTCGGGGTTCAAGTGCAACAGCGCCGTCTGGCGAGCTCTCAACACCGTCCTTGCCGTCCACAAGAACCCATGGACGGACGAGATCCACAAGTTCCCGGTACATGTGCCCAAGGTCACACCTATCCTACCCTAGTTGGTCAGCTGCTCAGACGAAGAAGAAGAAGAAGAAGAAGAAGAAGCATGTTTGCCATGTTGTCGCGTACGCAACAGCTTAATCTACATCTGCATGCAACAACTGCTACACACATTTACTTAATTATGCTTAGTAGATGGGTGAAAGTTGCATTAGCATTAATCATCAAAATCAATTATTATTATTATTATGATTAATCTGAGTAATTGTTATTCTGAATCCTGCTATACACCGATCATTTACCCTCGGATTGATCTTAATTTATATTAACATAACGTCATAATTGCCCTTATTATCATGAAATAGCCTTTTTTTTACCAGCATTTGTGGCATCACCATGACAATTATTGTTGTCGAAATCACTATTGGACATGTGAACTATATCTATGCAATTCCCAACATATGTTACTAGTCAAGACTCAATTATAAATCATCACTATTTATTAGACTTGACATCACTTCAATGTAATATATATTAGACTCGATCTATTTGACTTGACTAAACACTTGTGACCTTACGATGTTGATCTTGACTCCGTTATTTCGACCAATTTGACTTCGAGGTACGTCGATCAAGTCTCGAGTCAAATCGACGAACAGTAAAGCATGTGATGGACGGTTTGCTCACTTGTTGGCGTGAGGTCAAACTTGGGAGAATAATGTTTAATCTCAATTTAATAGTAAATCTAGTTTTATAAGTCAACTCAAATCTCCTCATATATTATAAGATTCTTTATTTAAGACTTGACGTGCTCTTCGAGAGCTAAGCATAACCTAGAATCAAATTATAATATGATATATATGAGATGTATATTAACCATTGGTTTTCGTCTTAACGTACTTCTAGCCACATTGATTAGTATTTTTTTCTTTTCATTTTGGGCCTCTAGTGATACTTAGCATTAAAATTACTTTAATATCATTTGTCATGATCCTACATATTAACTTAGATTTTTTACGATATTTATTTAGGAGTCGACATCTTTATTGAGGTCCAAAGATAACTGTCGCTGAGTTTAATAAGTTGATTGTTTTGTGAGAGAAAGGATGATGATATAAATGATAAATATTTTAAATAGTTAAATAGGAAGAGTGCTGATTTTGCACATACCCAAAATAAAAAAAGCAAAATAAAGTGTTTATTAGATATTCTACGAAGATGTATGCTATAAATATTCATATCACCTATAAAGCCTCCATCATCCTAAACATCAAAAGCTTTTATTATTTAGTATAATTTTTATAGAATTTTTAACAATTTTATATGTAATTTTTTTATTTTATTTTTTTAAAAAATAAATATATAATATTTATTTATTTGTTACTTTAAAACTCAAGAATTTTTAACAATTTTATATATAATTTTTTTATTTTGTTTTTTTAATAAATACATAATATTTATTTATTTGTTACTTTAAAACTCAAGAATTTGTATGTACACTATTAGGATTAAAGTAAATTTTAGCCTATATGATTTTGATCATGGATAATAGTTTTTACTCGTGTCTAAAATAATCTTTATTTTTTCAAAAACATAACATATAAGCCTCTCACATCAAGTATGAGTTAATAGATCTTAGAGAATACTTACCTGGCATACTGACTCATAATAAATTATTAATATAATGA
>LVTN01000564.1:7566-25548 GCA_001649415.1 Musa itinerans | reverse complement strand
TATATATATATATATATATATATATATATATATATATATCATCAGCTTATTATTTTGAACATCAAAACAAATAAAAAGTAAACAGTTCTAAAAAACATTATGTAGGATAATGCTAAAAGATAAAAAAATGGGTCAATTCTAATATATAAGATGAAGATTGAGATATAATTCATAAATGTATCACAATAATAAAAAAGAATAATGGAGTCTGATCTATCACAGTACTATGGACTTTGACTCCGTCTTACTATAACTCAATCTTATTATAATGTAAATATCTACTAAGGGAGACTATCAAGGAATTATAAGGACAAGAAATTATGTCGAATAAAATGAAAAACCAAAAGAAAAGGAGAAATAAATAAAGGCCACTAGGATGAACCGGAAGGGCCAATCCCGGTTCGACTCGGACCAAACCGCACTCGACCGGCACCACGAGATAATGAGAAGGCATTTTTACATGTTTGTTCTTCCAGAGTTCCAAATTTTCATATTTGCCCTTGCAATCTTAATGACGTCATGCAAATGTCGATAAATAATTCGAATTATACAATTTATAAATACAAAATATCTGACTTGTAATATCTTTATTTTATAAGATATATATATATATATATATAATGTAATAATAATAAAAGCCATAGAAACAAAGGAGCGTTAGGGAAGCCAAATGGCAGCGCGGCTCTCGGCCTCGCCGCTCATCTCCGCTGCCATCATCCCTCTGCTGTCACGCCGCGCCGCCACCGTCCGGTACCCGTTCCCCTTCTCCGGGCGATCCCTTCTCAGCTTCTCATCCAAAACCCCAACCGTAAGCGATGCCACTGCCATGGACTTCTCCGCGCGAGCCCGGCGCGGGTTCGCCTCTCAAGTTGACGACTTCGCCTCCCGTAAGTTTTTCTTGCTTCTTTCTTGATGTCAAAGATTTCAATTTTCTGTTCCCTTAACGAGCTTGATGAGAAGTGGGATTCGTGTCGTAGCCGATGACTTGTGCTTTGAGGCACCGTTGAAAATTGTGGAGTATCCTGACCCGATTTTGAGGGCTAGGAATAAGCGCATCAGCACGTTCGATGAGAATTTAAAGAAATTGGCGAAGGAGATGTTCGATGTCATGTACAAGTACGTCAGGCTTTTCATGGTTTGGCTTACTGCTTGAAAGATCAATTTTTTTGGGATGATGAGTTTAGCTTATCGCCCGCGCTATAAACATAGATGCTTGGATTGCTTTCTGAACATGGTTGGGGGCATTATTTTTTATATAACTAATTTAGTGAGAATTTAGTAGCGCTTTCTTTTTCTTCTCTATTATTCTCTCTCGGAGGCCTTTTTCCTCTTCGAATTGAAGAAAGTTCTGATAGGTCATAGGAGTGTCATATTCATCATGTACTTAGTGGTGTAGATTATATTCTGCTTATTAGATTGATCAACAATATCACCAATGTGCTTTGATTCTTTAGCTATCTATGTGGAACGCTCTTTAATACTGGATGCCTAAAGGTAGTTGGCCATAACATGGCAATTCCACACTTTCTTGAAAATTAACATGTAATCCACGTTTCAAAGTTTCAATCTAAGACATACACATTTTGGTGATGGAACTTGAAGTCTTAACTATGAAGAATGCTTTCCAAACTAATTCTTTGTAAATTCAAGTTCAATTTATGTGGATATATATTACTGTTCTTGGCTATTCAAGTTAGTTAGACTATTTTATTTTAACACTGCTACCTTTTATTTTCCAAGTAGAATAGATTACTCTTGTGGATGGAGCGCCCATTGACCATTCACTTATTTAGGTAACAATGATATCCTGTTTTTGTGGAGGTACACTAAATTCACTTCAAAGTATATCCTGTCTTGGGCCTGATCTCATTAATATTTTTTAAGAAATTAGAAACTGGTAAAGCTATACATCTGTTTGCTTCTCTCACAAGCAGATTGTTAGTTATTCTTTACAGTTGATCATCCTGTCACTGGTGTTTCTAGTGGAAGACAGAATATAGGTTCCTCTTTTTCTAAGTTTGCCTGTACACTTACTTGCTATAGGTAGACCATTTTAACACATAAGAAAAATTGTTTTTATAGACTGTACTTTAGAGTTTGTGCATGATGCTGGATAGTTTGATCAAGCACGGTCTGCTCTTGGTGTCTTATTTGCATTCTTCAGATAAGGTTGTGCCTTATAATCTTATCCTGGATTCTATAAATGTGTATGAAATTTCAGGTGATCTCATTGTAATATATGCTTATTCTCTGTTCACAATTGCATTTTGGAGATTTAGTTTGAGAAATATTTCTACTACTTCTGAGCAGAACTGATGGCATTGGCCTCTCAGCACCCCAAGTTGGAGTAAATGTACAACTTATGGTATTTAATCCTGCTGGTGAACGAGGTGAAGGAGAGGAAATTGTTCTTGTGAACCCAAAAATTTATAAAGCCTCAACACGCACTTTATTTTTCAACGAGGGCTGCTTATCCTTTCCAGGAATATATGCAGATGTAGAGGTAATTTAGTTTCGCTCCAGTGTTGGTTGACATAAACCATTTAATTAGCTTGTTGAGCCCAGAGCAGTAGAATGACAATGCCAAAAGAAATATAGTTACAACAAGAACAACAATATTAGCAACAACAGCCATAATTATCCAATTATTTGGGATTGGCTATATTGATCTTTTCCTTCCATTGAGATCACAATACCAAATTAAATTATAATTAGATTGTAGTTACTTATTTTATGCTTCTGCAAATCTTTTTGGAATTCTGACTACTATCAAATGAACTAGTTAATATTTTTATCTAGGCACTTATCTGGATATCATCAAAGAGCAGAATATCATAGTTTTGTTGAAGAATGCTGATGAATTTAACGTTACAAAGTGTTTAAATGTCTAAAATCTTGCACTTGGAACTACAATAGAAGTTACAAATACCCTACTTGGGAAAGAAGTGAACAAATTAGCACACATTTCTGTTATTTTTCAATCATTCCACATTTGCATTAGGTATGGCCATCATTAGACCTCATTAAATCAAACATGAAAATAATCTATGATGATACACATTGGGTTTTTGTTGTCACTTGGAAGTGATGGTTTGCTTCGTTACTATTCATGCTAAGAGATACAGGGGTGGGTTAGTAAGTTGCTTGAAAATGGACCATTGGCTATATGCCTACATGTTGAAATTAAGGAAAATTTCTCGTTTTATATTCATACGGGTAAAGAAGTTGGTTGAAGATCATAAGATTCAACTAACATAATTTTGTAATAGTGTACAACTGGTCAAAACGATGGTTACAAGGAGAATTAGCATAATTTGTTTGTACAAAGATATGAGTGGGTGGGTGAAAAATCTAGTGAACTGAAAATATTAGTCATGAATTTTGTTCATAGGTAAAGAAAAAAATGTAGGAACTTTTAACTATTATCATAGACAAATACTTGAAAAGAAAGAAAAAGTTGCAGTTGCCAAACAAATTGTTGGCAGAGTTTTACTATTATAATATGGGAGAGATATACCTAATGTTTGTTTATGCTCATCAAATATAATAGATAATCATAACGAACTCAGATTTTTGAAAAAGAGAATCTTGCTTGAATCTTTCCAAGGACTACTAGTAATTGAAAAGGTTTTTATTTGTAAAGGACTTAAATGGTCACAAAGAAAAATTAGAAAAAATTGAGGGTACAATGAAGGAAGCGGGATATATGATTCAACATTTTACCATGTCATATGTTCTCAAAATTGTCAATGTGCACTTCAAGACAAATGAGTAACAATTTGGTTATTTTCAAAAGTGGCCGGAGATATGCTGAGATGGACTTAAAAATTACCATAATAGGTTTTTCCTTTCCTATATTGCGTTTAAATACTATTTCTGTATGAATTTGTGGTTCACCTATGACACATTACTTGCTAATGTGGCAACTCAAATGACAGTGTTGGAAACCTGTCTGACATTATCAATTTAAACAGTACATCTTAATATGCATATTCATGGAATTACTTGTTGCCTTATATTTTAGTGTACCTTTAATTAGTTGGGTATTACTGCTTAAGGTAACTTTTGACTCTTTTGTCCTTACAGAGACCAGCATCTATCAAGATTGATGCTCGAAATATAACAGGTGCAAGGTTTAGAGTTAACCTTTCCGGACTTCCTGCTCGAATTTTCCAGCATGAGTTTGATCATTTGCAGGTTGTTCACTCGATCAAAATTTCTACTCGTATTGCACCTTTGCTATTGTATTCTGTTTCCTGATGAATGATATAGTGAAAGAAAACAATTAGTATCAATATTTAGAATTGATGCTTCTTCAGACAAACTTTCATCTATCATAAACTAACTAAAGGATGTAGAATGTTATATTACCATGGAGTCAAGGATAGTTAGCTACAACCTGATTTTCAAGAGTTTAGAGCAAAACATATTGCTAATAATAAAATATCCATACACTACTACTCAAGGTTTTATTTGTAAAATTTCACTAGAGTTCAAGGATTTAAATCTCAGTCCAGTACCAGTTTTGGTAACGTAATAAACTGGTATGGTACCAATATACCACGCGGTATATTGACCTATATCGTTTGGTGTCATTGAATAAAATAATAAAAAATAATGAATGATATTGTATCAATAATCGCTTTTATCCTTACTGATGGTCCAAATGGTAAAATCAAATTGTCTATACTTTATAGTTACTGTCTGTGGTCCATGATTAATTTGCTGTCAACTAAATCATATATTGTGCTTCAAGTGTTCGATTTCTTTAACCTTTCCTCCTAACGACTATATTCTGTCAACAACTAGTCCATATCTTGACGTTACCTTTTTTTTTATCGCCTCTGATTTTCAGCTAGGTTTAGCACTATGGAGCATCTCCTGATTTCCTCCAGTGGTTTCCTTTTAGTTACGTAAAATTTCAAAATGAATACCTGAATCCTTTGTGAATTGCACCATCAGAAATATCTAGCATGATCTTTGGCTGACATGGGAATTTTTTGTTTTCCTACCTTTGGCAAACAATATCTGCTTCATAGCATCTGCCTGATTTTTCTTTCACCAACCAGAAAAAAATTTATTTAGTTATTCGTTTGTTTTTTGTCCTCTCTATCAATATGATCAGAAGGTCAAATGTCTCTGACCTACAATAATTTCAGTAATTTTGATCATTTATCCAAATTGTTGCATTGGCTTGTTTGTTACTTCTTTGTTAGATTATATAATGTATACTGGTTTTCATATTTTTAGGGAATTCTTTTCTTTGATCGGATGACTGAAGATGTTCTTGAAAGTATCCGTTCAGAGTTGAAGGTTAGTGGTGAATATTTATCTTGAAAATGGTGTGCACCGGTTAATGTTATAATTATGGGTCTCTAGTTGGTTCATTCACTAGTACTGGTCATGTTTCACCTATTCTGATCACAGCACACATTTGTATAATGGCATGACCCATTGCAAAAGCCTCATAGATTCTTGGATAGTTTTTTCTTCAAAAGGAATTTTGCAAAATTTTTGATTTGGTAGCATTTTGGTGTTTGATTTTGACTTGCAGGAGATTATTATTTTTATATATTTTCGTTGTTCCAGATTTTTTTTGGATTTACAGCGATTGGTCTTAGGACAAGAGAGTGGCTTTTTGGAATTTATTAACATCATAAAGACTGGAGTTGCACTTAAAATAATCTTGAACTTTGGTGGCTATTATCACATAAAAAGGATTAAACCTGATAGCTATCTTATGTATATGATTTAGTTTCTGATGCACTTCATTTTATATTCATATATATACAAGGCCATATTTAAACCAGCAATTGTAGTAAAAGTAACTGTTTTAACTATAAATCATCACTCCTAGATACACTCTGTACACATTTGCATCGATGCATGTGATCAGAACATGAAATGTAGTTTTAGATGCAAATGATGGACATGTTTTGGTAATCATTTTCTTGTTTTGGGAGATTTATCTCTGTAATGTTGTTTACAAGCTTCATTGCATTGATAATAGGCTTTAGAACAAAAGTATGAAAGCAGAACTGGACTTCCAAGTCCTGAAAGCATTGATAAGTATGAGAGAACTCAGAGAAGAAATGAGATTGCTGGTTTTGCTGGAAGATGACCAACCAAATGGTTCGTTTTACTGCTTGTACCTGTCATAAATGCTCCTATTAACCTCGGTGATACCAGTACAGCTCAACTTATTTATGTGCAGGAATTATTTCTGATTGAAGCCTATAGCCATGGCGAAGAGTATTTATATCTTCTAGTATGTTGCCTACTCAACAGTGCAAAGAGATTTCAGTATGATGCCCACATATATGAAATGTATACTTCATTTGGCAGATGCTTTAACATAATCAGGTCTGTTGATTATAGCTGTGATTACACAATATTTGTTTTCTTTTGAGATACTTATGGTCTTTGTCTCCTCTTCCTGTATTTGAAAGATTTTGCAAGTAAATTGGTTATTACTTCAATGTTATCATCCCTGGATGCTTAAAAATAGCAAATAGCTAAAAGTTGCTTCAAAACTTAATGGTTGAGCTTGGCATGCTGCTTATGATGAACAATTTATTGAGATTTAGCTTTAGCATATGAATTGACAAGCATGGTGCTTTCATACTTGGTAAAACTTTCTCTTCATGAGGAGTGAAGGATACAATTAAAACAAGAGAAATGAGATATTGGATGTGAAAGAGACCAAATGAGATATTGAGCTTGATGGTTTCCAACTTTGTTGTGTGGATTAACGTCCTGAAATTGACATGATAGTTTTTGTCAAACTGCTACTGTTCAATATTAGCAATAATCTTAACTTTTATATCACATTAGGAAAATTGTCTAATAATGAATTCATGCAAGCTATCTAATATATTCACTGATGCAGCTTTTCTGCCAAAGTGGATTACCAGCATAAGAATACTTTGAAATATTTAAATCAGTGCATAATTTGATCTAGTGGTCTGTATATAATCCATTAACAGGGAACCTACCTTAGCACAGCCTGTAATCCACACATCAATACAAGAATGTGGAGCACAACACCACTGCAGGGAACAACAATATCTGTACAAAATTCCCTTAAATAGGAAAAATGACATAATTTCTTTTAAGCAAAAGAGTAACTTGTTGAGGCCACCCAATGTTGTGATGTTACCATCTGATTGAACTCAAAATGTGTATGATCATATTAGTGACCTGGGATTGCCAACAGTTTCAACACCATCACCTCTCCTAATAGAAACATTGGAGGCTGTGCATGGCAATCCTATATCATTTGCTAATGAAAATTAGGCCATAATTACTTCACTTGAGTACAAAATCTTCAGCAATATGTCAACTAGTCAGCAGTAACTGTCACATACTGCAACTCAGAATAAAGTCAAGGTGTGCAGGTCCTGCTCATAGACATGAGTCATTTAATGGGTGACAAAATGCATTTGAAGAAAAACCAGAAGTATTCTCAGAACTTAGATGTCATACAGCAACAATAAACCTTTTGGCATATTTTAGGGCAACCACAACTTGAATCAGCTACCAACATAATAAAAAACAAACAAAAATTTCAAGCATTAATCCTTTTCTTGGTAATCTTTTCATTCCACTATTTTTTCATCAGACGAATTACTATCTGCACTCAAGCAAAATAATATTTTCGTGGTTCTGCTGACTGAAACTGGATTTTACTACCCGGAAATGATCAAGTTCAGACTTTTCATTATTCAAATATAATGTCTTTCCATATGGAAAAGAATAATTTAAATTCTGGTGCAATGCAGTCACATTGCAAAAAAAAGTCCTATTACTGTTGAATTGACTTGTGAACTTGCTGAACAACAAACAGCTTATAATATGTATAACATTACAGAGAAAATTGTACTGCTAAATGCCTCGATAACCAATTTCTGGGGGCTTGAATCTCTCCAAGCAGAACTTGCCCTCAGCTGAACATGCTAAAATTTTTTCCCAGCAATGCTGATGAATGGACAGTATGTTGTTTTCTCTACCATAGTATGCCACAGAAGATAAATATTAGAGACCTTATCGGAAAGACCACTGTATTTCCTCAAGAGTTCTTCCCTTGGTCTCAGGCACCCATGTTATGACAAACAAGAGTGTTAAAACACTGACTACTGTGTAGATGGCAAAGGTACCTGGTGAAGATAAAGAACTATATCAGATGCAACAAAGGATAGGTACATACATAAAATATAATAGATGACTACATTAGTATATTGAGAGACATTTCAACCTCCAGTGCTCCAGTTCAAAAGTAAGTTTGCGGTCATTGTTATTGCAAACGACGTCAACCAGTTGGCAAGTGTTGCTACACTACCAGCAAGGCTCTTAATATTGACGGGAAGTATCTGTATTACAACATCAAATATATGAGCCTTAAGAAGATGAATACTTTAAAATGTCAACTAGGCTCACCAATCCAACAATTCACAGTTTGGAGTAAGGATATGAAATTTTTCAATAGATGTAACAGTGGAAGAGGGTTGTGAGAGCCAAAAAGTGAACATAATATTTTCATAGATATTAAAGAGTAGACTGCACATAAATGGAATTGATATCAGAAGTTGATTTGTTAATTGGCAAAAACAGTATCAGGTTTACTCATCACTCTGCCGACAACTTAGTAGGGTTTTGATTAGACATATAATATAAAATCTTTCTCAAGAAAGGCTGGCAGTTAGATTACCAATACCATTTGTTATTTTTTTTAACTATAATCAGCCAAAACTCAGTAGGGCTGTAGTTTGGCTTGAGCTTCCTTGAAAATGTAAATTATTACTCGGTTCACATCAAAGGCTGGCAATTGGATTACCAACAGAATATGTCAATTTTCACAAGAGGCCTCTGAACAATAATTCTATTATAGCTTGTTATTTTAGCTTTTACTGATTTTCCATTTTTATGACCTGAACGCAAAAACCACATGGGTCACGCCTTTCAAAAAGGCTCTGGATCTTGGTAATGATTTATATACTATCAAGAAACTTATCCTGTGCTCAATATGGGACTATTCTTGGGTATCAAAATTTTCATCAAATAAGTGAAATCTTCAGCGGGCCCACGAGTGTCACTGGATCAACAAAATTCTGAGCACTTAGTAATGTGGGGTCCTAGAGATGCCATCGCCCACCAAATTGCTGCTACCATTGATGAGGCCTATCTTTGCTAGAGTGAAGGTTAGTCATAATGCATAGTAGCTCCTAATTGGCCTATACACAATGTCAGTTATTACTTTGATATCATATTTGTCATGGGCCTCTTGCACAAACAAAATTCTAATTCTTATTGTTGGGAGTTTCTCTATAGATTCATTTCCAGCTTGAACCAGAAAAAGCAACAAAAAGGGAAAAGCAATGAGTGTTTTGGGAAACAATATCAACAAATTACTTTGTGAGAATAAGGGACTTCTAAGACTTTGAGCAAGAATTGGCTGCTAAATTATTTCCACCTTATCCTCTACTTATAATCTTCCTCACTCCTTTTATTTTTATCTTTACTCTTCATTACACCAATCACATGCCTCTTGTGATTGTAATCCATATTGGTTCCATGTTCCTAATTTTTTTATTATTCCAGCTAAAAGTTTGCTTCTAGGTTCTATCACCTCTCAATTATTTATTCAGCTGGTGAATGGGATGAATAGCTATTTAATCAAATCAAGATATTTGTTTGATATTTCAATTCTTACATATATGTAGTATTCTGAATAGTGCAGTTATTATTAAATAAAATCATTGCTGAATGTAGTTTATTATTTGTAATTTTCTTTCTTTAATCAAATCCACAAGTCAAAATTATGCGTCTTCTTGCTACCAAATACTTCACAATATTGTTCTCCATGTTTCAAGGAAGAGGAATCTCTAAAATCCAAGTTTCCGTAGCCATCAGTTTGTTCAGAATCACTTATCTGTTGCCGTATACAGTAGCAGAAAAGTAACTAAATTGGACTAAACCTTGCTTGTTTTTATCCATTGATCCGAGCTTAGCCTTCTACAAGAGTAACATATTTGTAAATCTCATGAGAAGGGAAGTCCGAGCTTAGACAAGCAATAATTTTTCATTAATTTGGCTCTGGACTAAAATTCTTTTGTTTATGATTGGCTAATTTTGAGAGGAAAAAAATCATGGGACTCTTGCACAAACAAAATTCTAACTCTGAATTCACAAGATATCTACCTTTACAGAAGCAGGTACCTTTTTTGCTAAAATAATCAAGTTGCACAAAACTAATAACTGTTCAACCAAATGGATCTCTGATATGAACATAAGAACAATGAATAGTATACACATATATATAGGAAGGATTTGCCAACTACATTGGAAAAACAGTGTTCAAAACCCAAGAACTACCGGCGTTCTTTTTACAACTTAGCTTTGCTTACTAAAAGATATCATAGGATGAAGATATAAACTAATGGTCACCACTAAAGTATCCTTGTATATCCAAAGTTACAAATATGTTAGATTGCCATTTGCATCTTTTCACTTTTCTTCAATGATTGATGAATGATCACGAATGATGTTAATAGGCTTTTTCTAAATGCACTTCCATATAAGACCCTTCCATATAAGACCACTAAGAAGAATTGTCCCTTATCTACTCATCAGGGACATTTGAAACTTGCACCAATCTTTTGCTGAATTAAAATAAGTAGAATAAACTTTTACGTACCTCGGACATAATGATCCATGGAATTGCTCCCAACCCAAAAGAGAAGGCAATGACAAAAGCCTAAAGGAACATAAATAGCTTAAAGGTTTGAAGAGAATGGATACTCCTACAGAACTGCAAGTTCATGATTGACATTACATACCACAAGTCCAACCAATGAGAGTATGCTCATTATATAATAAGAATGAGATTCTTCAGGAAAGACACCCTGTCTCCAGTAAATTACAGAATAGTACAAATCATTAAACAATTTTGAGCAGTGAAAAGGCCTTCATAAGTGACAATAAAGAACTGCTGATCATATTAAAAAGGACGATGATAATTTTTTTCATCAGTGCAAACTGTAATAAGGTGTGTCATAGGATAGTAATCTTGTTGTAAAAGCCTAGGAAACAGACTACTGCCAGACTGACCTCCAGTAAAAATGCAACTGAAACTAGCAGAAGACTTAAAGTCATTCCTGCAGCGGAGATCTGCAATCGAGGATCATTTTCTAAATTTATTTGCTAATTATTATGAAATACCAGAGTGAAGAAGGAAAACAATATTGCTAAAGCTCACTATAAGAAGAATTCTTCGACCAGCTCTATCCAGTAACCAAGTGGTAACTCCAGTAGCAACAACCTGAATGACATTTGATGAAATTTAGTGTAAGGAGAGGATTGACCAAATGAAATTTTAGAAAGACAAAAATAACATTTTGAAACAAGAATCAAGATGACTACCTGAATTGCTCCAAGACCACAAGTGGCCAGGTTACCATTGGTAAGCCCTGTTTAAGATTGGAAAAAAAAAAAAAAATCAAATTTGAGCATCTTTATCATAATCGACAGTGGCTAAGGCGTACAATTAGGTTCATATGACATAAACATGTATCGATCCACATTCATAAATAACTATATATGCACATTAAGAACTCTTGCAAAACAGATGAGACATATTATGGTCCAAAGTTGAATAGACCAGTAGGTCTAATTGGAATTTTGGAAGTTAAAAGTAGAAAATCTACTGTTATAGAAAAGTACACTTGTTCAACAATATATCACAACTAAAGTGTGGTGGAAGGCAAATCAACAAGCATAGCATGATAAAAGGAGAACACAAAATCACAACACGGTTATAAGGAATGAAACCATTTCAAATTTTCAATTGTTCAAAAATTTACCAGCAGCTTTGAAAATGTTGCTGGCATAAAAAAGGATGCCATTGATTCCACTTAGCTGCTGTAGTACAAGTAGACCAATGCCTATCTGTGGGTATTACATATAATTCAGATGAGAATAGTGTGGCTGCTTTTCTGACAGAAGAAAGATCAACTTTCTTTATACTACTTCACCAGAAGAGGAAGTTTGTATCTTCTTTGTCTCAGTTGTGAGAATCGGATTGCTGTCCTTCTGGTGGATGATGCCACTGATCTCTGCAAAAAACAAAGAAGACTTCATGTGTGGCAACATGAAACAGAGACCCTCTTCAATTTCAGATGATCTCAAACTTTTACTCTGAGAAAAAGATCAAACAGATCAACATATTTGCATTTACCAAATTTTTTGCACTGCAAAAGATGGGAGCTGTAGAAGCCCATACCTTGATTTCATTCACTTCTACAGTGATGTCAGCATCGAATCCTCTCAGAACTTGTAGGGAAGCTTCAAAATCTTCCATCATGCCCATTTTTGCCTGCATAAAAGGGACAAAAGGAAAACAAATCTCAATATACAAGTTTGGCTTATTGTTTGATTGGCCAAGTATCTTATGAACCTTACCAGCCACCTCGGAGATTCTGGGATAAAGAACAGACCAGGTATGAGGATTGTGCATGGCAAGATTCCTAGAAAAAATATGGCACATTAAAGTGATTTTTCACTAAAATCCAGGATCTGTAGAACTCGTAGAATATGCCATTTGATGACATTGCATTACAGAAAAGAAGGTAAATGTGAAGCAAATAACAACAAATTAAGGAAAAATATACAGCGTGAAAAACAAGATTTTCAGGTCAAGAAACTCAAGACTGTTACCAATTACTGCAAGGAGTCTCCACGGAACAAACATGCCCAACAGATAAGCTAGCAAAATGCCGATAGTCACAGAAAGCTACACCAACAAGGAAGCCAGAATCAGATGATGTTAATACGACGCAAAAAGAAGCTTATTTCAAGGAGTGTGATCTGCAACCAGGAAGGATGAGAAGCTCAGAAACACGAATCAACCTGATTCACAGAGCCAAGTGCCCCCCTCAAGTTCTGTGGAGCTATCTCTGCTATATAGACAGGCACCTGATGAAGACACTAATTAATAGAAAGAGCCCAAGCACGTAAACTTGTAATGAATTGCATCAAATTCTTGCATAAGGATCGTAACAAACTGTATAGGAGATCACTCCGACGCCGAATCCTTCCAACAACCGACCCATATACAAGAATGAAGAGTCCTTCAAGAACACAATCCAAAGACAGAAAATTAGGGAGGAAAACAAGAAGAAAATTCTCGGGATAGGAGGAAAAGATTGGAGACGAAACCCAAAAGAACTCACTTTGGCAAAGGAAATCGCCAGCCAGCCAATGATGTTAGGAATGGAAGCGATCATCAGCGACTGTGAAGACCAAGCATCAGTGTCAAACACACATCAAGATCGAGTCTTGATGCGATCAGCAACAAGGGAACAACAAAAAGGTCAGATCTGACTCACCCCTTTGCGCCCGATGTACTCCGCAAGTTGGCCGCTGGCGATGGCGCCCACCATGGCTCCGACGTTGGACAGAGAGCCAAAGATCGAGAACTGCGCCACCAACCCAAATCGTCATCACGTCAAGTGTTCCAACAATCGTCGCACCAAAGAAGAACTCGAAGAACAAGTAGGAGGAATGGGGGTTAGATCAAGGAGGCGTGGGCTTATCGAACCTCGGACAGGGAGAGGCCGAGGTCGGCTATGATGTCGTCTTGGGTGGGGGAGGAGAATCCACCGGTGAAGCCGAATTGGATTGGGCCGAGGGCGACGATGAGCGTGCAGAGGACGACGGAGATAGAGGAGTCGCGGATGACGGAGGCGGAGGAGGCCAAGAGGCTGGATTGCCGCGACCCCATGCCCATGCCCATCCGGTACCAGCTCCCCGTGTGTAGGAACGGCTTCCTGAGGTCCCCTCGCCCATCCTCGCTCCCGCTCTCCTCCCCTCTAAAGCTCATCTCGCGAGCCTCTTCTTCTCGTCCTCTCTCTCTACCTCCCTCTGGTTTCCTATGACAGCCTAAGAGGGAGAAGAAGAGGTCGACAAACGGAAAGCGAGCGAGCAAGCGAGGAGGAGAGATTGAAGAGTTGGAGATAGAGAGACAAGGGACGAAGGACAAGTGGGAGAAGAGATGTGTCAGATTTGATAGAGAAGAGAAATCAGACAAGAAAAACCAAACCTACGGTATCTTATAATTTAGATATTGGGATTGGATTTAGGTCGGTAATTATTTATTTTTTTATTATTTTATTTTATATTTATAATATTAAGAAAGATTCATAAAAAAATTATATTTTTATTTATAATTTTATTAAACCTTATATTTATAATATTAAGAAAGATTCGTAAAAAAATTTATATTTATATTTATAATAAACCCATATCACTAATTATAATTATAATATTATCTTTAATTATAATATTCATTGGTCACATCCTTTAATCATAGTATATGATGAGAGTAATAATGGTGATACGACGCGAAACGACGTCAGCCGCGCCTAGATAACACTCCGCTTGAGGAGAGCAATAAAAACGATGCGATGTGCGCTGACGTCACTCACTCTTAGATGACGACTTCATCGTTTTGCCCTGACACGCTTGGCCGAGGCAGGCTAGAACGATGACCGAGGCGTGCCCATGCCCTGCGGCAGCCCGGTTCTTCACGTAACACTAGCAACGGTGTTGGACGCCATCAGAGGTATGACCCACCCCCTGCAAACAGGCATATCAAGAACAGTAAGCTGCCCTATAAAAACTCCCCGCGCCAAAGAAAAGGGAGGAGGGAAAAAATACCACTTCATTTTCACTCACTTGATCGTCGGAGGGGTCAGGCGGAGCTACCGACCCGACCTGTGTGCAGGTGAGAAGACGGAGCGATTTCCCCAGGGCGCAGAGGAGAGGAACCCCTTATCGGAGACAACCTGACGCTCCTCCTTCACGCACCTCGACGCGCGCGACCGGCCCCACTAACCCCCGAGGGACTCCGAGCAAGATCCCCGCCATTCGGACCCGAACCAAGCCGTGTCGGCCCCGAGGGCACGGCATAAAGTTGTTTACCCCAACATTTTTGGCGCTAGAAGGAGGGCCTCCGAATGTCGAGCGATCAGCAGATCCACTCAAACGAACCCGTAGCTGTGGGATTGCGCCCGGTCAGCACCCCGGGAGAACATCCTCCGCGTGAGGAACCCCGAGATGAACGTCCCGCCACAACATCAGAACGCTATTGGCGGCTGTTCAATGACCCCGGTCTATCGCCGCCTGAAGGGGCCCCCGCCAGCCTGTCACCTGTGTCGTCCAAAGCCTTTCATGACCTCACTCACCAAGTCCAAGCTCTGACGGGTGTGGTGCAAACCATCATCCCGCTCTTCTCCCATCTGGCGCACCCGCCTATGACTCGGCCACTACAGCAGCGGGAGCCCCCCACCCGAGCTCATATGCCACTTCCCGAGCTCCCTGCTTTCCCTGGAGCCCGAGGCGTTGTCTCCGGACTCAACGGACTCCCTGCAAGCCTAGCTACGCCTCGTTAGTCAACGACTCGATGAGGTGCAGCAAGAGGTTCGCAGGTCGAAGGGAGAGCTCGGGGCGGACGAACACCAAGGATCCCCGTTCGCGACCGAGATACAAGATCAAATGATCCCTCCGCACTTCCGGCTCCCCTCTCTTGACACTTATGACGGCGCCACCGACCCAGCGGACCACGTAGCCGCCTTCCGCGCCCAGATGGCATTATATGGAACTTCTGACGCCTTGATGTGCAGGGTGTTTCCAATGACTCTGAGGGGGCCAGCCCGTGCGTGGTACAGCGGCCTGAAGACCGGGACCATCACCTCCTTTGACCAGCTCGCCAGAGACTTCGAGCTCAGCTTCATGGCCTACGCTCGACCAAAGCCGTCCGTGGCACTACTCCTCGGGCTCAACCAAAGGGAGGACGAGCCCCTCTCCCATTTTGTGAATCGCTTTATGACACAAATTCGGGGGCTGTCGGATGTTCACCCCTCTCTGTTAATGGAGGCGTTTATGATAGGCCTGCGCCCTTCCAGGTTCTTTTGGTCTCTGATGGAGCGACCCCCCACCGCGGTACCCGAAATGCTTCAGCGGGCAAACCAGTTTGTCGCCGCCGAGACGTGGATGGTCGGAAGGCGTGAGGAGCACAAGAGGGTCAGGCCGGAGCCACCCCGGCAGCAACAATCCACTACACCACGGCGCAGGTTGGACCGATCTGACCCGTTGACATCAAGGCCCCCACTACCCACCCTAGGCGCGTCTCGAACAGAGATATTCCTACAGATAAGGGAGAAAGGACTACTCAAAAACCCCTACCCGATGAAAAGCCCGCGAGAACTCACAGACCGGTCGAAGTACTACCGCTTCCACCAACAAAACGGGCATGACACCGAGCAATGTCGTGGGTTGAAAAGGCAGATCGAGGAGCTTATTCGTAGAGGGCACCTCGGCCAGTACCTTCGGCAGGATAAGGAACTTTCGCCGCGCCCGGAGGGTCCCGTCAAGCGACACATCGACGTGATAACAGGCGGCCCTGCATCCGAAGGGAACTCCATGTCCGGAAGAAAGGCATACGCCCGAGCCGCCTCTGTCGAAGCTCCCAGGCGCGGGCCTGAGCCCGAGGTCGCATTCCCGGTCGAAGCGCCTGAGCAATCCGAGCACGACGATGCGCTCGTAATATCGGCCAGGATTGCCAACGCACAAGTAAGAATGATCATGATCGACACAGGGAGCTCGGCTGACGTGCTCTACTTCGATGCTTTCTAGAAGCTTGGCTTGTCTAGAGAGAACATGGAGCCGATGTGCTCGGCGCTCACCGGATTCACCGGCGATTCAATCTCACCACTGAGGGCGATCACCTTACCCTTCACCCTAGGAGTCCCGCCAAGGTCGAAGATGGTGATGTCCACCTTCCTAGTGGTCGACCTCCCCACTGCATACAATGCCATCCTCGGTCGCCCGACCCTCAACAAAGTTAGGGCCATCGTCTCTACTTACCACCAAACGGTAAAGTTCCCGACCCATGTCGGGGTCGGGGAAGTCTCGGGAAGCCCCCGAGACTCCAGGCACTGCTACCTGATGACAGTCTCGTTACACAAGAGAGCGAGGATCGAACCATCACTAGGAGATCCTCGGGAGACGAAGAAACCGGCCCCACATCCTGAGCTGAAGGAGTCCACCATCGACTTGCCACTACTGAAGGGTCGGCCCGACCAGACGGTCAAAATTGGGTCAGAACTACCCGAGCTGGAGCGGAAGCAGCTCGTCGGCTTCCTGCAGGAGAATGCCGACATCTTCGCCTGGTTGCCGTCCGACATGAAGGGCGTTGACCCGCAGGTCGCCCAACACTATCTCAACATATCACCCGACGCACGCCCGGTGAAGCAAAAACCCCGAGGGCAAGCCCCTGATCGGCAACTGGCTGTACGGGAAGAAGTGGAACGACTCTTGGCAACAGGCTTCATAGAAGAAGTCAAATACCCATGATGGCTATCCAATGTAGTCCTCGTAAAGAAATCCAATAGAAGCTGGAGGATGTGTGTTGACTACACCAGTCTCAACAATGCATGCCCGAAGGACTGCTACCCCCTCCCGAAGATCGACCAGTTGGTCAATGCAACGGTCGGGCATGCTCGCCTCTCATTTATGGATGCCTTCTCTGGCTACAACCAGATCAGGATAGCGCCCGAAGACCAAGAGCACACGACCTTTCTCACTGACCAGGGGGTATACTTTTATAAGGTCATGCCGTTCGGGCTAAAAAATGCTGGTGCTACATACCAGAGAACCGTAAACAAGATGTTCACCCACCAGATAGGGCGGAACATGGAAGTTTACATCGACGACATGATTGTAAAAAGCCGAGCGGCAAAAGCTCACCTCGCCGACTTGGCCGAGACATTCGCCATGCTACGTAGGTACGACATGCGGCTCAACCCCACGAAGTGTGCTTTCGGCATCAGCTCGGGAAAGTTCCTCGGATTTATCATACACGAAAGAGGAATTGACACCAACCCAGAGAAGGTCCAGGCAGTCATCAACATGCAGTCGCCCCGGACA
>LVTN01000563.1:110800-193081 GCA_001649415.1 Musa itinerans | reverse complement strand
TAAAATCTTTATAGTTATGAAAGTAAAATATGTAACTTTAATGTCATCAATTTTTATGAAAACGATAACCAAAAAGATAATTTCAATGCCTTAGTTATGATTTTGATAGTGGCGAATGATGACTTCGCCGAAAGTCATAGGTGATTGTTATAGATGATGAGAGAGAGCGACGACGAAAGGTGAGATAAAAAAAGAGGAGGAAGAAGACAATGCAGATGTTGACGCTCTGCATCTGCGTCGACGTCGTTAGGCAACTGCATCAATGCCAACACAAATGCGGAACGATAAAAAAACCATTTAACATTTATATCGACCCTAACGCAGATGGAGAGCGACACCGTTTTGCATCTATATCAACGCTAACAATGGTATAGGAAAGGACGACGTCGCTCGACATTTGCATCAATACTAATGCAGATGCAAAGCAATACTGCTCTATCTCTGAGTGACGTCGACACAAACACATAGCAATGTAGCTCTGCATTACCATTGTACCGACACAATTATCGAACGACGTCGACATAAATATAAAACGTCGATATGTATGTTATCCTCTTCCTCCTTTTCCTTTGTCTCATCTTTCATCGTCGCTCTCTCTTATCCACAATAGTTACCCATATGACCCCTAATGACACTACCATCTACTATCATCAAAAACATAATTGAAATATTAAAATTATCTTTTTATCTATTATTTTTATGTTTCCGTCGATAAAATCAATAGCATTAGAATAAATAGAGCTAGAAAACTTTCATAACTATAAAGATTCCCCTATAAATTTTTTAAGTCTAGATACCAAAATGCAAAAAAGATCTTACTATAAAAGATAATCTGTAGCCATCCACTAGCCTTCCCCTCAAATCCCACCATCCATTTATTAAAGCCTCATCCATCTACGTTGTCCGAATCCAATAAAGGGATGGGTTATGAATGCTATCATACATACCTCAATCGCAGCAGATGGCCTTATCATTGTGCTAATATAACATGAGTTTTCCCAAGAGTTAATAGCAGCAGTTGAAATGACATTAAGCTCATTACAGATTCGACACACTAATTAAAGTAAGTCAACCATATTCCTGCTAAAAACTACACAGATCAAGCATTACCTTTTGGTGCCCATCCAGCAATCACGTACTCATCCTTTGCGGGCTTCGTCTTCACAAACGACTCCCGGTTGAAGAACAGCTGCAGAGATGTCATTACCACAATCAATGGATGAGACAAGCTGAGATGGCTCATCAACAGTGTTAACAAGATAAATAAGTTCAATCTTATTGTCCAGAGATCAAACAGCAGTTGTGGGTGATTATAATCCCTTAAAGGAGCCTGTTCTAATCATGTTATCATTCACCTAAGCTTTCTTGCTTTGCAACCAACCTAATGTATCATCAATTTTCCATGTCTGTGGATCACATGAAGGCCGAGTGATCTGAGAGATGAACCATGAATCTTTTTTGCCATCCAGCAATCAGAAATGACCAAAAGAAAAATGTGTCTCAGCATGAATTGTACAGAGTTGGCACTACCATGTTCTGATATGTACTGGATAGATGAATGGTACTATGATATTTTCTGTTCCAAGTTGTGGTGAGTAATGCTTCCGCTGATAGGGATAAACAAGATAGAGTTTCATGTGCATTTAAATAAAACAAAACAACTGGGCTGGTCATGGATTTGAAATTTAAATACCATGACAATGTTAACAAGGCCTAAATTTCAAACACAAAATGCTCTACAGAATTCTAAATAACTTGCATGCACGTGGTTAAATAATCAAGTTACGCTGCAATCTTCCGAAGTGAAACTATAAGGTTGCCCGTGCATCTGCTACCAACTTGAAATAATTATTGTACATAGCGTGCTGATCTCCGTGAATACTAATTTATTATAGACGATGCTTCAGAAAACCATTTTCCAATCAAGGAGGTGAGAAAACCAAAGCAACTAATCGACTGGTAGACTCCCAAGCAACAAGCACAAAGGCCTTGCAGTTCCGTGTAAATCCTTTGAAATGTTGATCTTACAAAAATTGCTAGACTACTCTAGAACACTAATATGCTGAAAGAAAGGCCTTAGTCACACTGGAAATTCAATCTATAAAGATGGTGAATAAGAGAGACACAAAGGTTACTCTAGAACACTAATATGCTGAAAGAAAGGCTTAGCCACACTGGAAATTCAATCGATAAAGATGCTGAATAAGAGAGGCACAAAGGTAAAGATTCTATAATCCAGTGTAAAAGAGAGAATAGCTTAAACTGGGGTGTAAATTGACAGATTAAATGCAAAATATCGGAGAAGTGAACCACACAAGATGAATCCTAACCTGAAATGGTTACCTTCTGCTTTAGCACAACAGTATATGCAGAAAATATCATATTTGAAACTGCAAAAAGAACACCTTAAATGTACCTTAACGTAAGCATGAACATAGGTAAGATTCTCTGGAACCTTCCATCCTTTGAAATGATCGAGCACAATTATGAGATGGAACAACTTAGGTGCCAAGCTCAAGTCCACAGCAGATATGTTCTCGCCATTGACATATGGGCCCTGCCAACAAAAGATATTAACCATGATTTGAAGAATTAGAGACCAATATAATTGAATGAGTTTTAATGTGGAAATACATCTTCCAGGAAGAACCAACTTCAATTCAACAAGCTGGATTGAAAATTTTCATTGAAGATGCACGTAGATATGTAGAAACCTAGAAAACCTTGAAGGCTTCATTACACTCACATGCTGTTTCAGATGCTCATCCAATCCATGTAGCTCGTCAACCAGAGCTTGTTCCAACCCATCATTGGCATCCTTGCTTTTCAAGAACTTTATGAAAGAAGAAAATATTTTTGATCCCCTGAATGAAAATTCTAAACAAAAATTAACTAGCATTGATACTACAGGAACCTACATTATGAAACAACTAGTGAGACAAAATCACATATCTGTTGTCGCACACACCATAATAAAAGATGTTTCAAACCACTAGCATAATATTGTACATGAAAACAACAGAATGAAATTAATACAAACACAACGTAAAAAGGCTTATGGGTTTGAGGGGACTCATCTTTCAAATGAAAGAAATGAAAATGCTTTCTAGTAAGTTCCCATCAAATTTATTTTTGTTGAACTCAGCCATGTAGTATCCATATAAACCAATTATCCAACTGCTCCTTCCATTGTCATCTGACTAGGGTTCCCTACAAAGTAGTATGGCAGGCAGTTGCAAATGAAGAATTCCGTGCTTGTTTTCCAGACTAAAATTTGCCCCTTTTCTCTCTTCCTTTTATTACTCCTTGTCCATTCTATGGTCTCTATAAATCCTTTGCTAAAACGTCAAAAGTGCTTCCAATCCAAATCAGCCAAAATCTGCATAGAACCGAACAAACCGACCAGTAGATTTGAAACAAGGCCCATTCATTTGTATTTTAATAGTACTTGGTACTGTTTTGTCATCCGACAGCATTTCCCACAGATCGTATCCTAAAGGATATCAATGACAATATAGTGAAGATGCTACAACTATTGTTTGTTCTGAAAATTAAGCAGCAAGGTGTCAAAAGCAGGCAGTGTCCCCTTCCTTATGGCAGGAGGTTTCCAACATCTTCTCTATTTAAATCTTGTTCATTATCCACAAAAGCAATGGAAAACCTAGGGTTTTGAATCAAAAACCATCGGAAGGCCCTCAAAGCACAAATGTGCCTTTCCACATCCATTTCCTGAAGGACCTATTACATCTTCAGTATAAGATGACAAATAAAAAATGCAGCTTCGGGCTTACACTGATGAGTACTCCTGCGGAGTGACAAGCGATGGGTTCGGAAATTTCTCCTCCAAAATTTCGGTGATCACATCCGAGTCGGGAGCCTATTTACCATCGTCCAGCTTATACACTGGGACCTTACCCTCGGGGCTGATTGCCAAGAACCTAAGACAAAATCAAGGATGAACAACCCCATTTACTTCAAGAACACAAGTTAGAGACCCAACTTTCAGGCAGAAGACCAAATAATTCACCAATCCGGCTTGTTGCTGACGTCGATCAACTTCGTATCGTAGGGAATCTTCTTCTCCTCCAGCGTCAGAAGAACTCTCTGACTAAAGGGACCTTTTTTACACATCAAATGCAACCCAACAAGAGATCAATGACGAGATATGGAGGTCGAAAGCGGATCAAGAGAGGGATTGAGAAAGATTAACCAGAGATTTACAGTCGCCGAGGGCGTCGGGAGCGCCGACGGCAGCCTTGACGCAGACCTCGGCGGCGACGGCCACCATTGCCAGCGAGGACGGATCGAAGCGAAGGCAGAAAGCCTTGGCGTAGGACGGCGTAGTGGGCAAGGGATGAAGCGAGAGAGGGGAGAGCGGCGAGCGAGAGCAACGACGAACGTCTGCGTTTGGATATTTCGATGGCAAGCTAATAAAGAGTTCGGATGTGGTGTTCCTGCGGATCTCTTTGGGCAAGTGAAATCGGCGCACGTGGTTCGCGTTGATAGGCTCGTTGCAGTACGTGATGCATAACAGATATTTCACCTAACCGCCATGCATTGCTCTCTGACCTACCCGTCTTGTAAAATCGTGGTCCCACGAATGGATTTGTGTGGGTCCCGCAGATTTCCTCCACTAATAGAGTAGGTAGGGAACTATCGTATATCGTGTATGTACACAAATGCATTACTTGATGATCAATGAGAGTAGCATATGAATGATCCAAATATTTGAATGGATTTAGGGACAAATATGTTATTTCCACAGTGAAAATGAAAGGAAAACCTCTAAAATTTTTGCTACCAATCATCAGACATCTGTCTTACTTAACAAGTAAAAGGAGAGAAGGGAAAACAATATGGAAAACATTTGCAAAGGTAATAAACATTTGCCAAGGTAATTTATCTCACCAACTCTGCTAGGATGGTCAGCTGGATACACTTATCCAAAAAGTCAACTCACCTAGATTGACATGTTCCTCTTTCTCAACTCCAGTCTCCGAGGAGACACAGTTAAAGTACTCTAAATAGATCATTTCACTTGCAATTAGTAAACGTACAGTAGACAGCTTTGACAAGTTGAACTTTTTTTGGTAGCTCTTCTGCTATGGCTGGAATCAAGTTAGCTGAATGTGAAACTATAGCAATGAGCTTCTGGTGCTGACAACATTCTGGTAAACACATCCTACAGGAATATTTAGCTCAAATCAGAAAACCTCTGCAGAGCAATTCAGTGCACAAGTCCAAACTAGCATTCACAAAAATGGTGATTAATGGATCTACTTATCCATCACTTATTCCTCAACGCCTGCAGATGCACTTTTCTTTGGGCAAGAAGAAGACAGATGGCCAGGAACACCACATACATAGCATGTTTGTCGTTTCTTTTTTGTTCTTCCAGCAGTCTTGCTATCCTTATCTTTCTTGAGGAAAGGCTTTGAGCTTGACTTTGATTCAACTTCCTTCTTTGGAACTGCACATCTGATTCTAACAGGCCTCCCACAGACAACCTTCTGATCAAGCTTCAATGCGAGAGTCAAGGAGACATTATCAGCAAAGTCAACATGTGCATAGCCTTTAAAATCGCCTGTGGCCTTATCTGTACCAAATCGGATGGATGTGACTTTGCAATCAGAGAAGAACTTTCTCAAGTCATCTTCTGTTATATCCCATGCAAGGTTCCCTATGTAAATTCTATTATAGCCTTCAACAATTTCGGGTGCAAACTCTGATTTATGAACGCGATTGGACTTGTAAGGTTGTATCTTTAAATAAAATCCACCCCTGAATTTTGTTGAAAGCATAGTTAGTAATTGCAAGAGAGAGAGAACAGAACAATGATGGCTGCAGGAAAAGTTCTTACATATCAGCACCATCAAGAGCTAGAGCCCTTTTTGCGGCAGCTTCAGTCTGAAAAAGAGCAGCAGTTATCAATGAGAATCTTTTGTCAGCGAATGAGCATGTTAACATGTGTACATCTCACAAATGTAACTGTGCAGACCTGGATTTTATATCAACCACAATTTAACTCAAATGGCTATCATGCAAACAATAGACGGAACTATGCATCCAAGTCAGTATAACATTGAGGCTAACCCTAAAATAACACTAGATGAATCCTTGGAGGCGTTCCATCAGTAAGATTCATATAGGCAATGAAAGCATATATCTGACAGAGCAAGAAGTAACCTTGTCACAGCAGCAAGCTTTGTACAACTATTGAACAAAAAAGAAACATCGCCCAAATAGAACTTTTAGTTTTTGCATATACATATCTGAAAACTTTCAATTGATGCACTTGCCTCCAAATATTCACAAAATCTGCATGTATGCCCTCTACATGTTTATACAAATTTCAAATACCAGTAGAAAGTTTAGCTTTTAAGCAAAATCTAAAACGTTTTTGCATATACATATCTGAAAACTTTCAATTGATGCACTTGCCTCCAAATATTCACAAAATCTGCATGTATGCCCTCTACATGTTTATACAATTTTCAAATACCAGTAAAAAGTTCAGCTTTTAAGCAAAATCTAAAACACTTGTAAAGCATCCCACTGACCATACATTCTCCCAGTAAAATACCATCATACAATTTTCACCTTGCCATTAATTTGATTTCTAAAGATTCTAATTGAGGCAATTCAAAGTAATAAAAAAACCAAGTAAAAACACGGCCCCGAGTGGCCAAAATGCAAATGGTAGCTTTAAAAAGATATACATGATAAAGGCAAACTTTCGCTGGTATGTATGGCTTGAAAGATGTAAACAATGAAACACAACTAAAGATTACTTATTTGCAGAAGCAATGGAATACTCAGCAGATTCCATGTTTTTTTTTTTTCGTCTAACCTTGTGACAGTGATCTACGTGCAAGTTTCTGTTGACGATGTCACTTCTATGGGCGTGATTTACCATGAAAACATTCCAATGGGCACATAACTTCTATGCACTTATTTTCCGTGGCAAGTACAAAAAGAGGATCCAATAATCATCAGATACTCCAAAAGTAGAGGAGCGAGCATCTTGACAATATTCATTCGATGCATCTTTCTCATGCTAACATATGTTGGATAACAAAATATATAATTTAGCATGGTTGTCTAACAATTGAAGTCAACTTAAAGATGCAAGAAAGTTTTGCAAAGTTATAACCGAAGTACAAACACATCTACTATCACTTTTGTACACCTGAAACTATTGAATAACAACCTACATGATAGAAGACACAAAGATATTTTCCATAAACCACCATATTATAAAGAACACACAACACAAATATAAGACACAAAGTCCAATAGTGCAACACAATGCAGCCCGATACAAATTGCAGAACCAATACAAAAAGTCCGATATAATTCAGCTTAGTTGTCTTAGCAGTTCAAATCAGCTTATAGAAGCAAGAAAGTTTTGCTAAGTTATAAAACCAGTGCAGAGAATGCATCAGCTAGCAATCATTGGACACCTAAAACTATTGAACAATGACCTACATATTTTTCCACAAATATGACAAACATAGTCCAATATGTGCAACACAAAGAAGCCCGATACAAAGTGCAGAACCAGTACAAGTTGACCATGCATCTCATGGCTAACAAGAATCATCCTTCTGTTACATATCAGATAAATTGGCAGAAATCAGCATACAAATTTAATATCAATTCAGGAGAAAAGGCACATATATCAGAAACTAGTTGACTTAGACCATGCAAACTGAAATAAATCTGACTCAAAACAAATATATCCAGTCATTTTAGCAAATCCAATATTGAAAAGTTAGGGTTTAATTCGACCTTGAAAGTGAGGATGGCGATGCCCCTGAACTTTCCGCTCTCAGGAAATGTCATGCAGTCCATCTCAGTCACAGTACCACAGCCCTCAAAGAAGCTCCTGATATCATCCTCAGACGAGTAATAGGGTATGCCACCAACATAAACCTTCTTCGCATTGTGTCCACTGCTTAATAGATAACCAAACTTAGTAGGAGCACCGAATCGAACAGCTTTAGGGCTATCACATCAAGAACAAATCTTTTCAAAGCAAATATCGGATTTAGAATAAGGGTATTCAATCGTACCTCTGCTCGAGGTTGCTCGCCTCCACTGTCTCTTTCTCGTCGCAGTCCACGTCTGCGGTCTCATGTTCCTCCCCGTGGCCTTTGTTATGCTCCTGGTCCTTCTTCCGCCTCTCCTTCTTCCTTTCCTTTCTCTTCTTTCTTGCTCTCCCCTCTTGGCCGTTCTCTACGGACTCCTCCGCGACACCACCGCCACCCCCATCTCTTTTCCTTTTCTTACTCTTCTGCTGCTCATTCGAATCACTGGGTGGAGGGCCCGCATCGTTGTTTTCGTCGCCCTCCTCGGCTCTATGGGAGGGCTTCTTCCGCCGCTTGGGTCGCTTCTTGGACTTGGAGCTTAAGACACTCTTGATGGTCTGCAACTCCTGGCTGACGTCCTCGCCCGGGGCGGTGCTTTCTGTGGCGCTCGACTGGGACTCCGCGAGGAGGTCTCTCAGCTTGTTCTTGAGCTTCTTGTTCGAGAGAACCATCGGAGGAGAATAGCCACACGAGCGAGAGGGAAGGCGAAGGCGAAACAGATTAGGCGGCGGCGGCGCGGCGAACCACAGAAGCTTTGCTCGGTAAAGAAGGAATGGCCGAATAGGGCCGGAAAAAGAAGCCGAACCGTAACGAATGGGCCTTTATGGGCAGTTTGAGCCCGGCCCAAAACGATGGCTTCATTTCTCTGCATTGTGTTATTATTCTATAAACATTCACATTAATGAGGATCAATTTTTAATGAACAGTATATGTTTCTTTTTTGGGCGATTTTCCTGAAAAATCTCTCTGCCAAATTACTCTCAATTTTATTTTTCTCAAATGATATCTTATTTCAAATAATACGATAATATCTTTCAATGATACATTTTTGATCGGGGTTGGAGATATCGACTAGTCCAGATGGATGGATCGATCTGTACAATGATATGGTCCGATCCATATGATTTACATAATAGTTTGGTTATTCAAGCGAGAATAGAAAATTATCTAAATAAACTCCTAACGAACAATCAAATTAACTATAAGTCTAAGAATTTGATGTCATAATAATTTATAAGCAACGTATAATATATATATATATATATCACTTATAGTAGTTTTTAATAGCTTTTTAGTGTTTTTAAGCATCTTAACAAAAATATTTTAATACTATTGAAGAACAATATAAGTCTAATCAAAATACTTTAGGAATTTGATATATATGATTACAAAATCATCTAAATGAGAATCACAAATTAGCATTATTTTAATCATCATAACAAGAATACAGTAAAGTATACTTGAAAATATTTTAAATCACCCTAAGGGACCCTAACCCTAAACACTAGAATGAGTTTACTCACCCTCTACTATATAGCTCAATCTATTATATACACTTGGATTAGTATGCTCTATGGATCGATCCATACGATATATCCGAGATGGATGGAAACAGTACTATCGAAATCGATAATGGGTATTTTTAATATTATTTAAAATAGTAGATCATTTGAAAAAATAAAATAAAAACATGAAGCACCTTTGAGAAAAAAAAGACTTTTTCAAGAAATTTATATCTTTTTTTATTATTAAAATTTGATACGTTGATTTCTTATTATTTTACCTTGTGTCACTTAATCATTGATTAGATGAATGGACCAATTGGATCTAGTCCAACCAATGCAACTGGTTGGATAGTATATTTAATTTAAATATATATAAATTAATTATATATAATATTAAAAATGTTAAAAAAATAAAAGTAATACTTTGATTATATAAATATTAGATAAATAAAATAGATATTATAAATATAAATATTTATCTACATGAGTCGAAAGAAACAAACAGATGATGCTGGGAATGGAGAGATGGCCTTCAAGAATCACAACAGTCCAAGTCTCCTTCTTCCGTCCGTCCGGCCGTCCTTCCTCTTCGACATTGCAGCAGCGGATTCGATGCCTTTTCCGGGTTCCTAAAGGCACGGCCACCACCGAAGAGACAAAGGCGGGGAGGGGAGGTTCGGTCCGGTCAGGTGCTTCTGCGGTGCTCCTCCAAATGGTGCCTTCCAACGCACGCCCCGACAATCTATTTGCTCTCTCAGAAACCGATTAACCCGTCGGAACATTTATCTGCAGCTACTCATACGGCTCTTCCTTTTCCCTAAAGCCACACCACAACGTTTATGTGATTTTTCGTACAATAATCAACATGGGATGCCGATACGTCCCGTCTCAGTCGTGTTAAGCACGCATTTCATGGATTGGATCGACATTTCTGAAAGTGGAATCGAGGTCTGACTTCTAGATGATGAGCGTACCACGTCTCCGGACGCAGACAAGGAAGTCCGACATCTAATTGGAATGGTGACTTCCACGTCATGCCGCCTCATCTTTTGGATCTTTGGAGGCTCCAGAGTTCCATTGCTTTGGCATTCACAGAATATACTACGGTTTAGGTAGCGTGTCAACCTCGCAGCCATGGCACTCTGCAGTTCTATCGGTTCCTTCGAGTCGGTGCACGCACTAAAACTCCGGGATGTTGACACGATTCAGTACGGTCGTTTGACACGATCGGCGGCCTCCGATCTTATTTAGGGATGTTGATGTCTGCAGAGAGCTCAACAAGATGAATGCAGTGCAAGCATCGTACCCGGCGAGCTCGAGCTTACAGCTGCTGGCTGCCAATGGAAGTTGATGTACGTAGCAAGTCCCTCAAGTGGAGGAGCTCCGAAGATTGACGCGGACAGTGGAGCTAAAGAACAGGTACGGCATCGATTATGATAGGGCGAAACCAACTTCTTCTGAGTCGAGAAATGGCTATATTAGTCAGCACTCGGCACTGCAACATGAGGATGGTGCTGGGTGATTGGCCTCTAGTTTGTGGCTTCCACGATCCACAAATATATTAGCAAGCTAAAGGCGCCTCCAAAATCATGCAGTGGATTAGCATCCACTATCCACTAGAGGTTAACGAGCTGCCGCCATGGAATCAGACGAGTGCAGGAATCAGCCATGACATCACCTCCATCTATATATGTGAAAGCAGGGGAAGACGACGGGCGAAGAAGGGTGAGGTTAGCTATGGCGACCAAGGCGGAGGAGATACGGAAGGGGCCGTGGACGGAGAAGGAGGACTCGCTACTGGTACGCTTTGTGCGCTTGTTCGGTGAGCGTCGGTGGGATTGCTTGGCCAAGGTGTCAGGTTTGAGCTGTGGCGGGGGACCTGTGTGATGCTTGCGAGTTCCGTGCTTAACCCTGCATGCATGCATGCATGCATGGCTTCGTGTTGTAGGTCTTAACAGGACAGGGAAGAGCTGCAGGTTGCGTTGGGTCAACTACCTTCACCCCGACCTCACACACGGCCGCATGACCCCCGAGGAAGAACACCTTGTGCTCGACCTCCACGCCAAGTGGGGCAACAGGTTTGGCCTCCAACCCTACTCTTCCTCCTCCGACTACATGAACACACAGTGTACGATCCGCAGGTGGTCTCGGATTGCCCGGTGCCTTCCGGGACGCACCGACAACGAGATCAAGAACTACTGGAGGACGCATATGAGGAGGAAAGCGCAAGAGCGGAAGACGAGCGTGTCCCCGTCGTCGTCGTCCTCCTCCTCCTCCTCCTCCTCGTCGTCCTCCTCCTCCTCGTGTTCACCAGCATCATCCTCCTCCTCCTCCTCCTCCTCCTCGTGTTCACCAGCAGCGGCGGCACAAGGTGTGGTGCAGAGTGAAGGGGTGAAGGTATACAGCATGGACGAGATATGGGACGAGATCGCTGCCGCGGACTCGGTCACTGGGTTGACCGCGGAAGAATGCGGTTTGGCATGTCCTCCATTGCCCTGTCCAATGTGGGAGGACTGCTCTGAGTCACTGTGGAAGGTAGATGATGAGCTCAAGATGGCCACACTACTACCTGTGGATGATCTCATGATCTCCGACTTCCATTACAGTGACTAGTTAATGAGAAGGAGTGGCTTTAGTTAATCCTTTCTCTTCTACTGTCCATTGCTGAGATGGTTTGTAGCACAAGCTAGCTTTACTAATAATAATGTCTCTTGATAAAGATCAAGCTTCTGGAATGGAATACTTATCCATAAATCCTCTAAAATGAATATGGTAGTTCAGAAAAATTATGATATAAAGTATATATATATATATATATAGAAGCATGTCAACTATCTCAGTAAATGTTAGTAAGTATAGAATATTCATTAATATTTGTGAGTTTGAATCGCTGATCAAAATACTTACTAATTATATATAATAATAAACTCGTTTAATTTTTTCACTTTTAATATAAAACTAAGTCGCGATGCAATATAATTAAGCTTTCGTTCGAAAGACAAAACCCAACGATAAATAAGGTCAAAAGAAACTTGGTGTCGAAATATCATATAATATAATAGGATCGTAAAAGGAAGAAAGATCGTGATATCAAGAGAATAATCAAAAAATTAATAATAAAATATTAAATATTAAAATCTTTCACGATCGAGAATAATAAAATATAAGGAACAAAATGGTCTCTCTTTTTTTTTTTTTCTGCAACCATTTTGTGCATCAAAACTTTGATATACATAGAGTTTCTTTTCATGATTGAAATATTTATTTTTTGAATCTAAAAATACTTGTCGACTCCCTAAATCAATATTTACGCGAATGATTTGAAATTCTTTAGATAAACGAAAATGATTAGAAATTCAATTCTTAGATATAAAGTTGTATACATTAATCATCCCAAAACCCTCTATTAATCCTAACCCTAGCAAGGCTTTTAGCCAATGCTTGGGCTAAATCTGGTCTGTGGTGTGTTTGGCACTCCTTTGTTAGCAGCACAAAACCATGGATGGAGCTGATGCATCCATGCACGCACTTTCATTCAGTCCCCACTTATACTACTCGGAGAAGAGACGGACAGTGAGAGTGAGACTCGAGAAGGACTTCCATGAACTGCTCTCTGACGAAGGAACAGGATCGAGGGGTCGAACTAGGGGGAAGAACATGGTTGCAGTAAAGACAAGTTGGGGAATAGGAGACACTGGTTCTGATCAGCCACCAAGAACAAACAGTGAAAAGGAAATGCACCACACCCGAAAGCTTTCAGGCCTTGTAATTCTAGTGGCTGTCGAACTGCTGCTGTGTTTTCTTAGCATTATCTTCTGACTAGTTAAGAGCTAGTGCTTCATCACCGGACAAGACGGAGGTCGCAATTCTCTTTCTTTCTGTTGATGCATAGTGACCCTAACAGTGATCGATTGAGAGATAATAGATAGGCCTCTCTCTTCCATGCAAACAAGATCGATCGTCTTAGTGTAGTACAAGCAACTTGATACATAAGATCGATCACATCAAAAGGAAAAAGAGAGAGAGAGAGATTGGTTTCGCGAGGTGACTGATAGTTCGTAAAGCTTAGACTCCTTAGTATTGAACAGTATTACTTTACCTAAACCATATTGCAAATGGTAGTCTCATGCAAAGAAGCTTCCCGTGGTGGACTCTGGCCATGAGTAGCTTGTCTTGACACACATTTTGTAGTATGGTAATGGTTGACGATGACGTGCACTTTGTTTGGCAATGGATGATGGAACGGAGAGTGGCTGACATAAGTGATTAAGTATTGAGCAGATAGAGTAGATGCGACCGCCATCTCCTACCGAAACTTGTACTTTACTTCCTCCGGCTTGGAACCTATTTTAACCCATGCGAAATTTCCCGGCAGCTTCCAAAGTAGACTTGTTTAATAATAATAATAATAATAATAAAAACATCAAAGTGGGCAACTCCAACTTGGTCTTGTTTGATTTGAATTGAGTTTACTACGTGGGATATCGAAAAGACATGAATCGACCATAAATTATAAGTCTAGAAAATAAGATTCTCTATTTTGTGGGATCAATTATGGTTAGTTTACTAATAAAATAAATTTGATTGGTTTAGAAATATATTTACATCTGCTCAACGATGACGAAACGGAAACAAATATATATATATATATATATAAGGTATTTGAATATGTTAAATATTTATCTCTTTAAAGATAGAAAATTATCGATCTACGATACCAACCAAAGAAATATATTTTTTTTAAAATAAAATAAAAAATATTAACTCCTTCGAAGGAAAGATGATATCATATATTTGATTTGATGCGATTATATTTTTTATTATCTTTATTTTTTTTATACTTTATTCTGTAAAGCCATAAGTTGTTTTTTGTATTGAAAGATTCTATCACATGCGAGACAATAAGACCTTAATTCTAGGAGCACTATTTTTTGAGCCAAAATGAATATAATAAGTATCATCATTTCTCATATTATCATCTGATTATTATTATTATTTTTTCTCTTTCTATTTTTTTATTATTAGAAAAATTATATTGCTAGTTGTCTTCATCAAACTCTCATACGAGATATTTTTTTTAATAATAAATCTTAACTTATCACCATTATTTGTTCTTTATATAAAAATAATTTTACATTCAAATTCTTTGACCTTCGATGATACTACCTCCAAAATTCCAAAAATATTTTACGATCCCAACATATTTAAGATTATACTAAGCTAAATTCAATTCCAAATGTCTAGGAGTCTCCAATATATATATATATATATATATATATATACTCCGGAAAGCCCAAAAGGCCCATGGGCTGAACGATCCATCAGAGGCGTTGAGATTATCTTCCTCCATGGGTTATGCAGGTTCACCATCACTCCCATCTCACAAAAAAAATGATTTTAAGGGTTAGAAGATGAATCCAACAAATAAACACAAAAGATTAGTTAAGAACAACATAAGAAAAGAAAAATATAGAAAAGATGGATGACCTGAGCACAGTTCTTAGCGTCAAATAAACAATAAATATTTTTATTGGTTCAATTAAGTGTCTATTTTCCGGTTTTTTTTTTTGTTTGGCGGTCGGGGAGGGTCGGACCGGCCGAACCAATCCAGCATAATGAATACGACCCTGCCGCGCTTCTACGGCGGGGCACGTGCTGCCGGATCCGGCCGCGCACGTGCCGCAGAACCCGGTCGTCGCGACGCGTGTGATGCCCCGCCCGCCCCCTTTTTGTCCGGTTGCGCGCCGCAGGGCCCCCCGGGGGGGTACGGGGTACGTGGCCGGATGGTATTGGACGAGTCCACATGGGGCGCATCTAATCCTCGCCCATGTGATCCCACAAGCGGACAACCGCATACATCGCGCCGCCTCATGATTAAGACGTGTATCGCTGCTCGACCCATTAATTATGCCCAAAACGCTCACCCCCACCCACAAGCCAACCTCGGGGCCCCACCCGACCATCACCGGAGAGGCTCATGTAAGAATCCAAAAACATATTTATAACGTAGGCTTTTTAGGAGCCAAAAAAGAAACGGTAGGGCTGCACGTCGAAATGATACGTAAACGCGTTTGTCTCCGCCTCGAGGTGGCGGTATTATATCGTGAGGGCTGTGGGTGGCATGATTAGGTCGACGGGTAAAGCGGTTGGTTGGGAGGTTAAATTCGGCGAGGCAGCGGAAGGCGTCCCCTCTTCGGTCGACCGCAGCGCCGGGTCTCCGCGAGCGACGTGGGGTCCATGGGAAGCGTGGGTGTGTGTGTGTGTGTGGGGTCCCACTCGGCGTGTCTTTAATTGGGTGCTGCGGGGCTGATGTGGCCACCTTCAGGCTGATTAAACGGTACGAACAAATAGATTCAGATGAATTATTATTTATCATGAATAATAGAATTCATAATAGAACTAAGAAACAATGGCTAACTTTTTTCATTTTTTTTATTAACGTAATAATAATATTATTATTATTAAGTTTTAACACCTAGAAATGGTGAACTGCAAAATGTTAAACCTCCTCCACCTCATCATCATCATCCTGCCCACAGCCAAGAATAGTAACCCACAAGAGACATAGGGAAGGTGCAACACCGGCGCCCACATCCAGACCCCATAAAATATGAGAAAGAGAGAGAGAGAGAGAGAGAGAGAGAGAGAGAGCAAAGGCAAGCATGGCGAGATCCAATGAACAAGACCCCCCCGGATATTGATGTCTCACGAAGCTTGTCCTCTTCCCACACCGCACTCCACCTCCCCTCCTCACACTTACACATCAACCGGTGGCCTCCACCGGAAGCCCTAAGACAAACGAATAAAAGTACACCCCACCCTACCCGGTGCCTGTGTGTTCTCTCTCTCTCTCTCTCTATCTTTCTTTCTCATCTTATGTGTTGCATCCGCCGCTTGTCCCACATAAACAAAAGCAAAGCCATGGCGAGAGCCCTACCCTTACTTCCCTACACCCACATGCTGCGTTCTCCCACGCATCTTGTCGGCTTCCTTGAGGTCTCTTCCTTCCTCAAGGATCCAACGCCAACGACATCAACCACAAGAAAACATTTCCTAGTGAACTCTCTCTCTGTTTCTGTGCGTTGGATTGCTTCTTTAATGTGATCTAGTAGTATTGGCTATGTAGAGACCCGAGGAAAAGAAATGCACAGTGAATACACAGGTCAACTCAAGGAATCCCTTGTTTCTGTTCATTTATTTTTTTTCTCCATTAAAATTCTTCTAGAAGCCAGGCTTTGATCTTTCCACGATCGTATCAGTTTTTGTCTAATCACTGATTATAATTACTATTATGATACCAAAAATAAATTATTAGTTTAGCTTTCGAGATTAATAATTATCACCAGTAGATAGAAACATGATTTATACGAGTAACAATGTAACAACTCGTGCTCATCTAATCAATGAGCTAATGAGAGAAACAAAATTGTGTTTCACGTTTTATTACAGAAAATACAGGCGAAGAATTATTATGGGAACACTAAATTGATGGCTACTGGAGCAACAACACAAATGCTGCTGCTGTCCACTGCCACCATCAAATCAATCCTTGGGATACATGACAACACCAAGCAGTCAAAAAGAAGGAAGTATAAGGTGGATAGATATGAAGTCCGAGTCCCAATTCTGCCGTATGGGAAGACGGTGGTACGCCAACTCCACCACCTTCTCTCTCTCGGACTTGTTATGGCGGCCATCATAATTCATTCCATGTCAAAATGCTGTGTGTGGGGAATCTATTTACGATCCCATCATATCCCACACAGAAGAATACTGGGTTTCTTTACGAAGGTTTTGCCTCCTGCCATGTATTCGGGTCCATAGTTGTAGAGAGAGAGAGAGAGAGAGAGAGAGAGGGTCACACTCGTGGGACAGGCAGCCTTAAAGGACGGAGTGGAATCCTGAGTTCATCTATATAAGGATCATTGGATGGCAACCTCCCATTACCTTTTATCTCTCATTTCAAATAGCAACACAAGAATCCCTCCTCCTCTCTCCTCTTCCCTTCCTCCCTTTCTGAGTAGTTGTAGTAGTAAATCTTTAGCTTCTCTTCCCACCCACCCTTTCTGAGTAGTAGTAGTAGTCTTTATCTTCTCTTCCCCCTCCCCTTCCCTGCAAATCGAAGGTCCCATAGGAGGCCGGTGCTTTTGTAGATCCTGCCGGGGATGGGTTTGGATCATTGGACTCTCGAAGCGGTCACCATGGATGCTGGCTTTCCTTCCGTCTGGGGTTTTCATGAGGTCAGTCATTGCTCTCTTTCTTTCTCTCTCGCGCATGGATCAGTACGTCTCTCTCTGCAAGGTCTTCCATGGAGTTTGCTTGCTGACTGCCGTAGATGAAGGATGAGTCGTTGCCTTACGGATTTCTTTGACTGTGCTTGCTTTCTTCGAGCAGAGCATGGAGGATTTGAAGCAGAAGCTTCTGTGCACCACCTCGGAGCTGGAAGCGCTGCGGGCCAACGCCAAGGAGGAGATACGGAAGAGGGCGGAGAACATCGATCAGTTGATCCGCCTCCTCCAAGTGATCGCCCACGAGAGAGATGTGGCCAGGGATCAACTTCAGCTTCTGCTCAGCAAGATCTCGCAGCCTAACACGGGGGAGTACTCCCCCACGCAGACTCGAGGGAGCGGCAGCGTGACCGACTCCGACAGCCTCTCGGCGACTCCCAACCATCATTCCTACGGCCGCGGCGGCGCATCTCCTGGTTCCCCTGAACTGCCGAGCATCAACATGGGCGTCCCGCAGCAGCAAAACTACGACCGGGCTTCCGCCATAATCGACGGCCTTGCGATGAAGAGACCGCTGCCGCGGAAGGGGAAGCTGCTGCAAGCCGTTCTGGAAGCAGGCCCTCTGCTGCAGACGGTTCTCCTCGCAGGGCCGCTCCCCCAGTGGCGCAATCCTCCGCCGCTGCAACCATTTCAAGTTCCCCCGGTGGCTGCTGTCAGACTTCACGACGCGTCACTGTTCGACGAAAAGATGGTACCGGATCAGATCAACTCTGCTGCGGTTCTAAACATATCAGGTGGCACAGGCTCGTTCACGACGAAGAGGACGATGGCCTCGCCATGCATGAAAAGCTACGACACCTGGAATGTGAAGAGGCAAAAGACTCAATGTACGTGAAGGAGATGATGACAATGGCCTTCCAAGTAGCTTAGATCCAGTTCTGGTTAGGAGGCAGTAGTAGTCTTCAGCTTATTATATATATATATATATACATATATATAATGTTTATGATGTAAATGGCAGGAGTTGGTTTCTTCCCCTTTTCTTCATGTCGTCGACCGTGCTTTCTGGCTTACCGATGCTAAAACTAAGCTATAAAGTTAGTTTTCTCGAAAAGTGGAAATTTCAATTTAGATGCTTAATTCTTCTGTACCTTGGAAATCCGAAGAGGGGCATTGATTTCGTAGGGGTTGCGCCGAAACGAGGATTAGTTGGCGTCGACGACGAGGGAGCTGTTCTGTTGTTATCATATACCCTTAAGAAAATATATATCATTGATTAATATTTGGGAAACACAGGCATTAATTAGCTAAGTTGTTGATTTCTGGATAGAGATTAGCTTCACGTAACTAACAATGATGCGGAAGAGCAGCGTCGTGACCTCTCGGCGGCGAAGGGACACGACGCGCTGGTCAAAGTGGGACGACAAAGAAGTGGATGAAGCGCCCCATTTGGTGGTCGAATGGTCCAACCCCATCATCATCCACGAGTAATCATCATGCCACGTTCCGTTGCCATGTGGGTTGCTGCACATACATTAGCTTACATGGACCAGAAGTCACAACCACAATACTCCAAAAGAACGGATACATTTCAATTTATTAGAGTAGAGAGAGAGAGAGACGCACACACGCAACCTTTCCGAGAGATAAAAAAACGTCTCTAAGCTCACTTAGCCTGCAAGAGCAAAAGGGTGGCAAATCTGATTAGTATGGCCGCATGAACAAGTAGGATAGGATAGATATGATGTAAAAAAGCACATACGGGACATACCTATTGAGGGATTGTTACAAATGGTAAGTTATATAATAAAAAACATGATCCTTCATCGACAGCAGCAGTGGTTGCATGGCTATCTCTGCAGGTTTTCTTGATCCTGTTCTTCTTGTGTTTGGAGGATGGGTGGCAGCGAAGCAGTAATTTCTATTCTCTGATGAAGACCACATGAACAAACCAACGCAGATAAGTTGGATTTCGTGATTTCTATCTGACTAGCATTAGAAATCATGCGTAAAGTGAATCAAAGTCTCAAAATAGGGGAAAACTTAACTGCTTGATTTTAGCTTAATATCAAATAATCAACATAACTACTTCAAACAAATGTCTCAAAATAGATTCGGTTGATGACAATATATATATTTTCAGAAATGTTGTGGTTCCTTATTCCAATCGCTCAATTAGAGAAAATAAATTGTCCGGATATGGTTACCACATGATTGTCAATCCTAAATGATAAATCAGAGGTATTCCATCTATTAAGCATCGCATGCCATAAATCTTGGATGAAACAAAATCATAATGAATCCATCAGTTAGCTTAGTTTTACACCTCTTTTTTTTTTCACTTATCGAACTTATTTTCAAAGTGCAATAAACGAAAAACATCATTTCTGAAATCAAGAATGGATATGCAGCATATCAAATATGCCCAGCTGTGTGCAAACCCTAGTTTGACACTATGCACTTTAATGTGCAGCACCTTGCACAGCTATGGCATTCTCACAAATTCTGGTTGGACATAATAACCACAGTTTGCCATGCTCACCCTACAGAGCCATACTGGTCTAACCATGTTCCAACCCTGGTTCCACACAATCCAAACAATTTCCTGTGTTGAACCCTGCTAAGCCTTGGTAATGTCTGGAAATGTACCAGGCTACCCAAGGTAGCGGAATATGAATTATTGCACTGTATCATATCTATTTTGGCAAGGTTCATGACGGTGGCAAGTACCAGTGTCGGATTCCTTCCCACATATATTCCACTATATCATGTAAAATAGTATTGGATTTATTTCTAAATCATCTTGGTATATGACAGTATAATTAGTGTGTACAACCTCATTCACAAGCAAAACTTCTATAGTGCAGGGTGTTTTGAGTTCTTTTCAAGCTACAAATGACACTTATTTCCAGATGAAGAATGTGTAACTCAAACCATGAAACTTATCTTCAAACTACTAAATGCCCAAAAGACATAATTCAACAGTTACCTTATTTGTGACCGGATGAGAAAGGAAAAGTTGATATGCATGCAAGTAATAGCCACAATCTCCAGGTACAGCTTGAACTGGCTTCTGATAACCTCTGAAAGTGGAATAATAGTAGTGAAATCAAGACAAGAGTTAAATATTTCTTCAAAAATACATAGGATGCAAACATAGATATCTTGATTTGAACAGAGGAAAAATGTCAATTAACAGTTTAGAAATAGTATTTAAACTAATGATGAGTTGTTAAAAAACATCCTGCCTGAGTCACAAATTCTTGGAACCGTTATAAAAGGATCAATGATTATGTTACTGTATAATATTTCATTTATTTGGGCAACATGTGACCCACACAACAATACAGATTATACCATTTAATTGAAAATCTTTTCAGTTTATCACAATGTTATTAGAAAATAGAATGATATACCCATCATCTGCAGCACAATCACATGAAGACTCTGGCTCAAAAGCTTTAGGTTGCCCACCAATATCATAAAGAGGATCACCTGTTTAAACGGAAAGGATTAGAAAAGCCAACTATGTCAAATTCATGTTACAATAATGAAAATATTTATGCTTGAATTCGAGCATCTTATGTAGCATAATAATTTCAAGTACAATAATAACTCCAGAACTGGCAATTGTGTGGCCAATTATGCCATCCACACAAACATGAAAATACATCTGCAGATGTAGTCCACCACACAAGTATGAAATGCAGTCACATGTATGCTATATGCTTCATCAATATTATTATAATCCATTTTGTTTTATTATCTATACATTACTATCCTATCTGTGTTTTCCTCACTAACATTATTTCACTGCCATGTTATTTTAATACCATAAAATTTGGTTCCTGACAATCTATCTTATCACACAGCTTTATCAGATTCTTATAATTTATCACATAAATTGCTTCTTAAATGAATATATATATATTCATTTCTGACTTGAGCTAAACTTATTTACGTATTTATTATTTAGACTTAACAATATATTTCACTGTTTACACGTTTCACTTAATTGTGTATTGCATTTATAATTAGATACAAGCCACACATATGCAGCCACATTATTGCATATACATTATGCAACACCTTGACAACCTTATATTGCAGCCATCTTTTGAAGTATGAGCATGCAATGACACCAACACATTTAATACCAGCAAGTTATCAGCATGCACCCGTAATGCAGCAACAGGAATTTATTTTTCTATATGGTATATTTTCCTCATGAAAGGAAAACATTTACTAATATGAAAACAAGAACTTCTATAGTTGTCATAAGATAGAATCCGTAATTTTCTATCTAGTAGAGTTTCTGTACGCATTAGAATAATACATAGAAATTTGGAGCCTCTTACTTGCACCAGATTATATCAGTCACCAGGGCTTATAGTAGGTTCTTCTATAATCAAACCTAATGATACCCGTCACAGATTCCTGGTAACCTCTATGCAAGTGATCAGTTGTTGATATTGTGTCCGAGACTACCTCTGAAGCTCTGCTATTGTCGAGGGTGCCAAAGGGGCTACGACAAGATACATTAGACAAATCCATATTGAAACCAACACTGAAATAGTAGATTCTGTCACCATTGTAGTGTACAGAAACCCTTTTACTATCTACATACTGATCATGTTAACAGAGGTTTAGAGCCAGATTGCTCCTTTGATGTACCTCGACTATGTTGCCGTAGATTAACTAAGTTATATTTGCAGCTCCTTTTCAACCAAAAAAATACACAAATAATACGTAGCAGTTCTTTTATCATGAACTACCAGATCACCCTATACCATGCCGACATGAAGGTTCATAATGCATCAGCACAAGGCTCCCTAATATATAAGGCTGATATAAGAAACTTGGAAAAAGGAAGAACAAATGACTAAATCTCTTTTACTTTAAACAAAAATCTACATGAACTTACCTATAAGAGGATGCCCCGCAAATGCAAGGTGGATTCGGATTTGATGTGGTCTTCCAGAATGTATTTCAACCTATTAATGAAGGCATGGTGCCAAACAAATGACAAACATTTGTTATCCCAATTGTGAAACCATTTAGCTTCTTTATATGCACTATGATTCTGATGTGAGAAGAATGATAAAAGGAAAGAAATAAGATGAAAAGAAGTCCAGAAATAAAACTGGACAACCATCACAAATGAACGTTAAAACATAAAAGGAAATTAACAAAAGAGTTACTAAACCTCTCCACATGTAGTTCTAATAGACGAATATAATTATTCTTGATGTTGGAGGATAGACCAAAAAGAAATTATAAGAAATATCACAACACACCAACCAATATACCTGGATCACCGCTTGGTTTCTCTGAGCATCTCTCTCAAGAACTTGCACTTTGCTAAGTGCTGGCTTCCCTGGATTAAAATCAATTTACAATGAACAATAATAAGTATACATATTTCTGACAAGACTATAGAACTAGGACATAGAAATACCCCCTTTGACAGACTATATTGTTTCAAAACATAGAGAAACAAAAACTTGTTTCCTACATAACGAGAATCAAATAAGGATTAGAAAGATAAATAACCTGATGAAGAAGCTACATATAGCCCCTTTGCTACTCCGGGATAATGCATTGTTCCGATCGGCTGCTTGATTACAAACTGAAATGGAAAAAGAACTGTCCAAAATATAAGAAAAAACATGAAATAATTTACAACCTAAGAAAAATTGTAATCTGGAACTGGACTCTTGTCTCAATCGATTAGTCTAGGGAAATAAATCTCGTAGGAATGTTCAAGCACACAAGGAAAGACTTCACCTCATCTCTTTCAATTACACCTGCAACTAATGCTCGATAAACTTTTGAGATTCTTCGTGCTTTGCTAAGCTCCATTTCGCCTCTACAAGTGCAACACTCCATGATATAAGAACACATGTAACTAGAAAAAAAATTCTAGAAATGCAAACCATAAATCCATAAAAAAAGATCTGCTTAACCCATCATCTCCCGCAAATGCAGTGCCATTAGCAAAATAAGCTGAAAGGCGAGTCTTAGCAAGTTTTGTCTTTGCACAAAGTAATATACCTGAAGTGCAGCAACAATTCTTAAGAAACTAAATTAAAAACCTGATTTCAACTGACAATGGAGACAAGAACAATAATAAAGGTAGAACTTGACTGTGGTTCATTTTTATTTGAGATCATTCGAACAAAAAGAAACATAGAATTAGAATCAAAATACTTTATAAATTCGTCTAAAAGGTACAGGTACAAGCTATTAAACCAAACCTGACGTGCCCCTCCCTAAGCGATGTACAGGCACAGGATGTGTTTCTTGAGTCATTTGTCTTTTGGAACAATCAGATGAAACTTTATTCCATTCTTTCCATTGGAGCTGCATTAAAACTGTTCGTTGCTGAAAAAGTCCTCCAGGTAAAACTTGCAGACCAGAAGGTTTATTTATAGCAACCTAAGCCAAAAAAGGAATTTATAATTAATAGATCCCCTCATATCTCAAAGTTCCAATTTCTCTAATCAACATAGTTGCTCAATGTTGTACCAAAGATGGTTTAAAATGAGCATGATGGCAATTTCCTCTCTTGTGATAAATCAACTGCACAGGAGAAGCATTCATGCCTTTTATATTTATTCAATATGTAGTTCTAACTCATTGAGGGTTAATTATTAGTAACTCTACATTCCCTCATTTGTTGCAACCAACTAATGCCATCATAAGTGAAACTCCTGTTGGATGTTGGAGCATATTCCAAACCAGAGTAGCAGATGACATCTCCATCCTTTAGAGGTCAATTGAATGTAAAGCTGCTACTTTCTGAGCTAATCTTTGGAAACATTAATGATTCATTGAAGTTAGTAGTTAGTACTAGTGTCCTCAACAATTACTCTCAATTTAATACAGAAGCTACAACTCGAACCAGAAATCACAACTCCAATAGTTATATAACAACTCAGAAAACAAAATGATTTCTCTATTGATTAATTTATTATCGCATGAGTACATGCTCAACATCCATCAACAAGACCTGTGCATGTCATCACCTGTAAGGGCTACGCGTGTGAATGGAAATGTCTATAAATACTCAATTGATATGCTGACATTTCACATGTTTTGTTTACACAGCACATCATAAGACCTGTTACACTTTATGGCTAACTGCCTTGTCGCCAAAATTATCAAAGACAAAAATCAATATTGTTTATAGAAAGAAAGATAGGTACTTGTTTTAGTCCAGGAAGCAACAAGAAACTAGATCTACAAATGCCTTATTCAATAACCAGCAATAAAAGCACCTCTTAACAGCATATGAAACAGTTGGGAGTACTGCTTATCAGATATCAAGGAAAATCCAATGATCACAACTTCAAAACCCAAGCATATATTACTGGACGTATATGAAAAACAAAGTTAAAAACAGAACTAAGTTCGAATGAACTTGGAAGGTCTCACATGGCTGCACTGATTATTATCAATAGCAAGCAAGAACAATCAGATCTAAACAAATTCAATGTAAACAAGTTTATCTAGGAACAGGGATAATTAAATTAAATCTAACACAGAGAAGAATCAAAGGAATACATGGAGATCAGAAAGGAGATTATAAAGAGGTGAGGTGGGATGCATGGCAGCCAAACATGACTTCATAATACAACACTCATCAATTACTCATTCTATGATTTCACAAGATCAAGGTTACTTCTAAGACCCATCAACCATAACCTATACCCTCTTTGCTATCCAAAATTCCAGAATTCTATTTTATGCTTTTCCTAATAAGACTCTTGATCCAATCTAACTCTAAATCATAAAGAATAAGCAGCTTATTTAATTTGTATATGACATTAGGGCTCTAATTTGGAACTGTTGTTGTTGTTGTTGCTGCTGCTGCTGCTGCTATGGTGCTGGGTACATGAAAGTTCTTATACATAATTTTTTTTGTTGGAGGAAAAGATATTCTTGTTCACTTTAGTAGAAAGGAGAACACATATCTTTCTTTTGTTAAACCTACACCAGCATATGACAAATCTGGCAGCTATCAGAAATAATAATACCACACAAGTGACACTAATTCATTTCAATAGCCATGTCTGCATCACAATCCAAGAAGAAAAGAACATGGATCAAAAACAGCCACACCTATCGCTCATTTACTACTGCCCCTTTATCATTTATGATTTCTTGTGCATTAAGTCTTGCAATCTCATTATCTATATGAGCACAGTGATCTTGACCGATTCCAGATCCCAATGAGCTTCCAGCTTCAACAGTGCATTTGTCATCAGAATATACTAGCGCAATCAGAGTAGAGTTGATCAAGAAGTTACCAGTTAATTTTTACCCACAATTCAGGAAAAAAAAAAATACTAGTTTAACTTATCAAATTTACTCCCTTATAAAACTTCGGTAGTGCTCACCATGTCGTTATCTTCATAAAGAACTTCTAGCAAGTATGGCGCAAAAGGCTCCTTCCAAGGAAGACGATGATAAACAACTTCAGCACCATCTCTAAACAAGTAAGGTCATGAGTGAAATTATAAACTAATCTTCAGGAACACGCGTGTATGTACTCATGAAACAAGAACGAATCATATTTCGTTGGTAAATGGCAGTACTCAAGAGGATAGATACTTCTCTGCAAGCCTAAAATGGATCATAAATCAAGAAGCAAAGTGGTAAAGAATAATTACCTGAGTGCGAAACAGGGATCCGTTACTACTACACCATCAACTGTTATCTGGAAGCCAAAGGATTGAACAAAAAATCAAACATAATAGAAATACTTTTAATGCAAAAGAAACAGAAAATCGAATCAATTGAAATGACGATGGGAAGGTCACCAAAACCTGGCGATTGCGAATCCTTTGAAGCCAGCTGCCCAAGAATACATGAAAACATATTAGCCCCGATCCCAAAACAATATGACAAAGAGAAGATACGAGTAGGGTTTCGACGGCCGACAAACCCTTGCAACGGAGCCGAGTTCTTGTACTTGGAAGAGTAGAACTCGATCAGAGTCGTAGCTATTCGAATCGAGGTGAACAAAAGAAACGAAACAATAACTTTAGAAGAAATCCATAGCACCAAGGAGCGGCAAAGGAAGGAAGTCGAAGAAAGCGAGATTGAAACCATTGCCGGTGGATCGGACTACGTCGGTGTATAGCAAACCCTCGTTGAGGTCAGGCCACGGTACGCCGAAGGAATAGAGAGGCGGCTGCGGTGGCAGCGGAAGCGAAGAATGATGGCCGGTGGTGACTGCCGCCATCCGAGCGCCGCGAGGCAGCGAAGGCTCGAAGGGCTTGAAGAGGGGTTAGCGGGCGCGGGTTGATCCTCAATTTGGATCCAATAAGCGTTTGTATCGCATGGGACCCAATATCCCACTTGAATCCGACTTTAAATTTCGGGCATGGTTCTCGTTCCTTTAGATCCGTAAGCTTCTCGGGCTGGGATCCGCATAATCCTCGAGTCCGACCCGAAAACAACGCTGATGGTTGGTTGACCTGTTTCGCTTTTGCACGTAGCAGCGATCTGTCTAATCACTTGATTTGATCTGATGGAATCAATGAAAAGAAATCGGATGAGGTTTATATCATTTGTATTTCTCAAATGCACACCCATGCCAACAACAAACTTATATTATTGCTCTTTCCTATATCAACCATTGATTAAATAATTTATTATAAATTTTATTAAAAAATATATATTTATACCTGAATAGATTTTTCTTAATTATATATTCAAATCATGCTTCGATGTGTTCAAATTTATGATTTAATAGAGATGATTTTATCCCATGTCAACTCATCACTACCGCGGTCGCGGTTGATACCTAAGCACCAATCTCAAAATCACACCGTATTGCATTCCAATATATCCCACTAGTAATAATTATCCTATCTTATCAAGATTGATCAAACAGTTCACCGAATATTATTTCAGGCCAACCAGTAAGAAGTCATAGAGATCAAGTATAAAAATGAATTCATCATCTCACGTTGAAGAGGTGTTCTTTACACACTGACTTAGTCATATAACTTAAACTAATGTCTTCTCTCCTTTGTTGACTTAAGCATCGGAGTGGCGGCTCTGGGGAACCCCCGGCATAGGCTTATCATACAAGATCATTTGTCGTCCGAGAACACCCGAACAATCCAACCCTAGGGTGGAACCTTGCAACCAGAAAGATCTCGATCTGCCTATTTGGCCATTTCGAATCGGGTCCTCACCAACAGAATAACTTTCGATTGGTCAGCCTATGTGATCTTACCTCACCAAGTCTCTCATATCAACTTGGAAGAGGCACCTATATGGGCTTGTACCTTCGATAGTGGATCAATCATACCGACTCATCAATCGACGGTACTCATGACACTATTAGTTAGTACTAGTGTCCTCAACAATTACTCTCAATTTAATACAGAAGCTACAACTCGAACCAGAAATCACAACTCCAATAGTTATATAACAACTCAGAAAACAAAATGACTTCTCTATTGATTAATTTACTATCGCATGAGTACATGCTCAACATCCATCAACAAGACTTGTGCATGTCATCACCTCTAAGGGCTAAGGCATGTGATATGAGTACATGCTCAACATCCATCAACAAGACCTGTGCATGTCATCACCTGTAAGGGCTACGCGTGTGAAATATTTACCTATATCATGATCTTTTATTATACTCGTGTAAGATTGAGCTTTCATCAAGGATGTTAATCTTGAATCGATACAACTGAAATATCATATAGGCAAGAAGCTTTGTGAGGGAGTTTGTTAGTTTGTCAGAAGTATGGATGTGAGAAATCTGTAGTTTATGTCTAACAACTTGATATATAATAAAGTGAAAGTCGTTGAAAATATATTTCATACGTGAGTGGAATACTGAGTTGGTGATAAGTATTTGGCACCAACATTATCATAGTACATTATAAGAGTAGATTAGGAGGTGATACCAAGTTCATATAGTTGAAAAACAAAGTTAAAAACAGAACTAAGTTCAAATGAACTTGGAAGGGTTCACATGGCTGCACTGATTATTATCAGTAGCAAGACTTAGAACTCCTACTTATTAGATTGGCTCCTTGAAAGATGATGTAGGCTAACTTAGATGTTTTATCATTAGTGTTGTCTGTCGAAGCAACATCGACGAAGGCATGAAGATAAAGTGATGAGTATTTACGAAGGAAAAATCTATGATTAAAAGTCCATTTAAGATATCGCAAAACATGTTTTAGTGTAGACCAATATATATTCGAGGGCCGATGCTTATAGTGTGATAATTTGTTAGATTGTAAATGAAATATTTAGATGTGTGCGAGTAGCAAGAAACCAAGTACTTGTATGTACTGGGATTCGTAGTAGAACTGTCATTATATAATTTAAGTGACTAAAATATGAAAAATGATGTAACCACTTCTTATCTTAAAAATATATAAGAGAGTATCTTATATCAAGAGAGTGATGTTTTCCTTCCTCTCCTAAGTCATCTTAATCACGAGTAATGATGGAGTAGTCAAGGGCATGGACTATCGTCGAGAAATCAACCATAGATCTGAGACACCAGTGAGTTCGATGATTGACAAGAAGGGAATGAGGATATCGATGAAGATGTTGAGTAGTAGGTAGGAGCGGAGGGAACGCCCACCAAGCATAATTGTACAATAATAAAGGATTGTCAGAGAAGTTGATCGATCACTAGAGAAAAAGTTGAATAGATTTGCAAGGTGAAGTAAATTTGCTATAAATGAGTCACACTAAAAGATCAACATAAAGGCGTCATAAGTCTTCAATCTTCGGTGCAATGCTAAAATCTAAAAGCGAGAAGCAAAAATCGAAAGTTATAAAACAATAATAAGGAGTCTGAGTCTTACTTAAAAACAAAAAAAGCTCCCATAATTTTATTCATTTGGGGTAATGTATATCATTTTGAAAAAAAGACATTTCTTAATTATATACTGAAAAATATATTTAAATTATATATTCATGATTATTTATTAAATTTAGATTGATCGAGGACTAAAACACACATTCATAATTATTTATACAAACAAAATTACCATTTTATATTTATCAAAATCATAATCTTCTATCATTCATGATCGATCAATGATTCATCCAGCAAGAACAAAATCTGAATGCAGCATACTGATTCATCCTCTCTCCGAGCGATGAATCTAAATGCAAAGTTTGAGCACGTAAAGTGGCAGTGGGACAAAACATAGACAAAAGGAAATGTTTGCACAGAGCAAGGCAGGACATGAATAATATAGACATAGACCTCAAAGAATGTAGTCCAAACTGGAGGTCAAAGAGAGACCCCAAACCATAAAGTAGCTTAGTCTACCACACCAAAAAGCCACTTTTGGGAAGCAAGCAATGTTGATAAACAGTTCCACTTCTAAGTTGCTAATGGAGTACGGAACAAATTATACTTCCACAATCACCTCTCTCTCTCTCACAAAGTTGAGACTCAATATAAAATACAATCTAGTATTTATTGACAATTATTTTTGAAGCTTTAAGATGATGATTCAAATTATTTGGATAAGTTTTGATTTAATTTTTTTTTGGGGGGAAAAACTGGGTTTAAGATTAGGGATTCAAGTCGAAAGATAAATCATTAATTAATTAAAATTTATTATTACTATAAATTTGTTAGAGAGCAAAGAAAATAGAGAAAATATTTTAAGTGTACAGTGGACTTAATGGTTAATATGATCAACTATGGAGAAAAGGGTGCTTCGGAATATAATAACCCCAAGTTGAGCCACCCAATCGTGCACCGACTCTGCCTGTCGTTATGGCGCTATCCTTAAAGCTCTCACCCTCGCGTGTGGTTAGTAGCCTTCCTCTACCGCGGGCCGTGTGAGAGAGAGAGAGAGAGAGAGAGAGAGGGTAGCTGGTACAGCTAACAGTTCAGCAAGCACAGACCTTAAAGCTCGTACACGCTACACGCCACCACCCCATCGCTGCCTTCCCCAACCCTGTCGGTCGCCAACTCGCCCTCGAGCTACCCTCGCTACTCGTCTCGCCGGGGATGATGAAGCCTGGAGGCGTCATCGTCTCATCCAGCCCAGGGAGGGAGAAGCTCCCGGCGCCGCCTGGCCTGCTCTCCCGCAAGGCCGGCGGTAGCCGGAGCCGCGGCCGCTCCGCCTCCGCCGCCCGGTCCAGCCCCATTTTCGTGTCCCGCAGCGGGAGCCTCGGCCGCTCGTCCTCGGCGGCGGCTACGGCCGCGGAGGAAGGGGAGCCCTCGTCGCCCAAGGTCACCTGCATCGGTCAAGTCCGGATTCGGAGCAAGAGGTCGGCCAAGCCGAAGAAGCCCAAGTGCAAGAAGGCGAGAAGCAAGTCGTCTCTGATGCCGTGCCGGTGCTTCCATGGGGCTCTTCTCTGCAGCCTGTTCGCCGTCCGGAAGAGGCCCACGGGGGGTAAAAGCGGCGGGGGAGGCCGGCGGTCGCTGTGGCGAGGATGGGCTCGTATCCGAACCGGCGGGAGTGGGGCGTACAAGCAGCGGAACCCCGAACCGGTCAGGCGGCCACCGCCGACGGAGTTCGTCGGAGATGGGAAAGCGACGCCGGATCGAGAAGAGGTTGAGGACGAGGAAGAGACAGCTGCGCACGAGCAGGAGGAGACCAGGGTATTCGTACCGCCAAAGAACGCACTCCTACTGATGCGATGCCGATCCGCCCCGCACAACCGGGCGTCCTCACTCGCCACCGCTCGATTCGCGGGGCCCCCCCTTCCGGCCCCGGAACCTCCCGCAGCGGAGCAGCAGGAGGAGGCCACGGAAGTGAGTGGCCGAGGCGAGGAGCAGCAACAGCAGGAAGAGGGGGACGCGGAAGACGACGTCGAAGCGAGGGGATCCGAGTCGCAGCGGCCGCTGGTGCTGCCGAGGAGCAAGTCGGAGCCCGCTCGGCGGACGTCGGCGAAGCTAGTGCTCCCGGAAGCGTCGTACTGCTTCTGGACCAGCAGCAGCAACAGCGGCAGCGGCGGCCGGCGTCGTCGCCCGAGCCCCTCTCCGGAGGAGCGGGGCTCCCTCGCCGACGCGTAATCCTGGGGCGCTAATCATAAAGACTCCAAGGCCTTCACTGATCTGTAACCCCCTGGGCGCGAATCTTAAAGGCTCCAAGGCCTTCACTGATCTGTAACCCCCTGGGCGCGAATCTTAAAGACTCTTGAGACCATGAATTTGATGTTGATGTGGCTTGTCCTCACATAGATACTTAAGAGGGAAAGCTTTTTGCTTTCTTTCGGCTCACCGAGGGAAGTGGAAATCCATAGCGTGTTCGCATCGCTTTTAGGGATGGAAGAAGAAGAAGAGACAACCATGTGGCTACGGAAAGAAGAAGCGACGCGTCGCCGTACTCCTCAAAAGGAGTAAACTAAGAAGGTCAGTGTCGTCTGTCATCAGGCGAGTCTTCTCCTGTGACATTGCAATCTTATATTTCTTATCACCGACTCTCGCCTCGACGCCGGGAGACCAGCGTGGGGCGTGGGCTGAGAAGCAAAGGTTGAGTGTGGCCATGGCCCCGTGTCCTTCCTGATTTGATCTCTTGTGACAGCACGAGGAAAGGAAGACCATGCGGTGAAGAAGGCTTCCCTTGTGGGAAGACGACGTAAGGCCATCTAAGCGGATGTCGTCAGCTAAGCGGACTTGAGCTTCTCTATTCATGTATCTACGAAAAAGGCATATCATCCTCAAAGCACACAATCACACGGAGGAAGGCTCACGCTAGGTTTCAACGTCTAAATATCAGCTTTGTTTTGCACCATTAGGCTGTGGCCAAAGGTGTCAGCGAAGGTAGGTCTGTCCTGAGTCGAGCACAATAACCTAAGATTTGATTGAGGGGGCGTAGACCTTATTCTTCCATACGGAGGTCGAATATCTCTTTCTTAGTTGTTCGTTGGGTGTCTGTACACAAAGTCAAAATCGAAAGAAGGATCCTCGACTCAGATCCTTTTCGACGTTTAAGTTAGAAAGGTTCTGATGCGTAGAGTTGGTGTGTGGTTGTGTGTATCCACCTCTCCCGGTGTTGTTCCTGGGATGACTTCTATATATGTTTTCGTGTGTTAATATACGTAGTTGTTAATGATCGCTAGTGCCTTGATACATAGGTTTCTAAAGGCTCGACCCTAGTACTATTCATAGGGATGATTTTTGTATCCGTTGTTATGTGTTGACGTACATAGGTGTTAATGATTATTAGTGTCTCTATACGTAAATGTTTAAAGTCCCAACATTTTACGTTGTTCTTAAGGGTGGCCTCTATACTTGTTGTTGTGTGTTGATGGATGTAGATGTCAATGATCGTCACAATCTCCGTACGCAAATGTTTAAAGGCCAACCCTTAGCACTATCCTCGGGGGTGGGTTCTGTACCCGTTGTCATGTGTTGGGGGTACGGATGGTAAGTAACTATTTTATTCAGAATCGAGATGTCGAGGTGGCTTGACGCACCCCGTTAGCTTCGAAACAACGTGACAATCGTCATGTCCACGGTGCCGATGTTAAAATATGTTACATTAAGCTTACTGTATCACTAATTGATCAAGAATGTGGCTATAGAGCATGTAGAAATATTATTCTATCATCACGGAATGCAAAACTACGTAGCAGCTCTACTGCAAACAAATTTCTCAGCATTCTACACATAGACCATGAGCACGACTGGCGGTAGATTTATCGGTGGTGAAAATTCAAAAATCCTCGTGGTTGGATCATCCTGCAACTCTTTTGGTCAAGAAATGACTACACTAATGAAAGACACAATAAATGACATTATGTGTTAAATTAATAGGCAAAATACTCATTTTCACCATTTTTTAAATTTTATTTCATCGGTCAATTTTAGTTTAATTGAAAAATAAGATGGATGGGTTTAATGATTCCAATAGTTTTTTAAAGTATAAAAATCACGATACACCCAAGTACCAAGAGTAATATGTAAATAACTTTTTTTTTGCAAGCTATCATTAAATGTTATTTATTAAATTTAAATGTAAAATATAAAGTCAAATTAATTATGGCAAATTCTCGAAAAAAAGTTCATAAGTTTGGAGAGAGAAGAGAAAGGGTTGTTTGGTGATATTTGGATTTAAGAGCACTTTCCAAAAATATTCTTTTTTTTAATGCATTTTGTATAATCCAAGCTGAACTGTTTAGGCTATTAAATATAAAAATAATTATTCTTTTTTTTCTTTTGTTTTACCTAACACGGACAACAGAGTTAAGTGGTGTTCACGACTTGATTCGTGACACGTACAACTCCTCCCGTTAAAATATTACCTCCAGATGAGTCGTGCCCGGCGTGCGAGTTGATGAGTTGTCTGCCGCACGCGCCACATGAGCCGGTCGCGACTTGACTCACGCCCCAAGTCATGCCGCACAGCAGCAACAGACTGTCGAACAATAGTTAAAAGACCAAATGAACAAGTAATTGAGTTGCCGACAAGTGCAAGCTTTGCATTAACCAAGTGAAACAATACCAACAAGTAATGATAATTAATATTGCTGGGGAGGTGGCCAAATTAGCCTTCCCCAAAAGAAAAAGTCATTAATATCACAACTAACAACAATTCATCTTCTAATTTACACAACCCCCCCTTTTGTTGGGTTTCTCACCTTACCTACCCTTTGGTCTTTGATCCTAATGGTGTATGGGCAGAGAAATTCCTCTGGTCATGTGCCACACCATGATCTTAGAACAGTCAGCAGGAATGCCCTTCAACTTGGACTCATCTTCTAGGATGACTTCATGCACAAACTTGATTGAATCCTGAAATTTTAATCACCAAAGATGTAAGTGATAAGATGCAGAGACAAGTGGGACAAAAGAAGCCATGTTGCTGGTCCTAATCAGAGGCCCCTTATGCTAGACTTGTTCATATTCAAAGAAAGGGTTGTAAAATTTTTGTTAACCATCTTTCTCGGGCTAATGATCGAGAAAGGTTGCTGTCGATTAGGTAGTTGACATTTGATAACCTTTCAGATAAGCTTCCTCCTATGTTTCTTGCAGTAGTATTAGAATCTATCTAATACATGTGTCAGTTATGTGCCAAAATGGGACAACAGAAGTCAATATAAGATGAATGAAAGAGATACAAGTGATGCATGGAGTTGCAGACATGGTGTCATTAGTCATTAACTTATTCAATAGATACCAAAGCAGGAAAGAACATCTAAGCCTACTATTTGTACTTTCACTGAAGATGGACCAACCAGAACACAAATCTACCTTTCCTCTATTTGACCACAAAGCCAGCAGGGTAAAGCAGAGTTCTTGTATCCGATAACACAAGGTTATCGAATCTCCATGTCCGCGTGTTCCATCTTAGGTGCTTTCGGTAGATAAATGGACAAATAAGAAATTTAACCGACCAACTAGGAAGCACAAAACTAATTTAGGAGCTTCTTGTGATGATAATGTTCTGTGAATTTTATGAGATCATGCTAGAGACTAACCTGGGATGTGTCGGCCAATGAGGTAGGGCGACCCCACCTCTCAGGATCCCATAGCATCGAGCTATTGAATGCAAAGCCTGAAATATTAATCTTTGGAGGTTTGGGATTCATGTCTGTGCTAGTTACCAGCAACCCTTTGTCATTGCTCAAGTCCTTCGAGATCCACCCTTTGACCTTTGATGAATGACAAATTGGACCATCCACCACCACTCTCTTCTTGTTTGTTGATACCACTGCTACTGGCCATGTCCCAAATGACCTGAAATTTTGACTCACAAGGAATTAGAAACTGATTATATTATGGCTTTAGAGGGAGAGGACACACAAGGAATGTGTCAATGAAACAATGGTAAAACAATTTGGAATTTTACCGGTGAAGAATATCGAAAGCTATAACATTAAACATGCTGAACTAAAAGCTAGAATATTGGAACCGATTCCACGGAGGAATTCCATTGAGATTCTTCATGTCAAATCAGTAGAATCAGATTTCAGAATCCAATTTTGACATTTGAAAGACAATCAGACATGAAATGAATTTAGGACTCAGAAAGAAAGAGGAAATCTTGTTGATCTTATACTTTGTAAGACCAGGAGATGGAATTGCAAATCCATCCAGATTTGTTCAGACATGCAAATCTTCACCATTAGTCACAGAAATGATTTCCTGGAATTGGAATTCGTGGAACTTGTCATTCCACATATTGGATCTCAAGCGCAAATGAAATTCCAAACTACTAAGAGGTGTCAACATGGACTAAGATTGTATTCTTCAATGGATGAAGACTCGATACTACCCTTTTTTTTTTTGTAGCTGACAGGGCAGGAATGCATGCAAAATCATGTTCTGTTTCGATGGATCAATGAAGGAGAATGTGAAAGACGTCAAGGGTTATCTCATCAATGAAGGAGCAGATCCCCTTGTTTTATTTGGGATACAAAGCAGAATTCCTAGGAGAAAAGCACAAATTAGAAGAAGGATTCGATGATGATGATGATATCATCACACTTGATCCCCTTGTCATCATGAAAAGGAAAAGATTGTGAGCATGAGATATTTGAGCTATAGTGCAAAGTTATCTCGATGATTAGCAGTAGAAAGAAACAAACTTGTTTTCTTTTTCTTCAGTATAATTGATGAAGACAGAAACTTCTCTCTCGATGCAGGAGAAATTTGTACTAATTCCGTCATTTAATTTTCCTTGCAACTAATCGAGTTAGGTTCCATTGTGATGTAAACCACTCCCCTGCAGCTAATTAGGTCAGACTAGTATGGATGAGATAACCAAAAGAGGAAGAAGGGAAAGGGAAAAAAGGGTCATACTCGATCTCTCTGATCTCGTCGAAGAATTGGAGGTCGTAGACGTTAGATGAGCCGGCGAAGTGCACGATCCCAGACAGTCGGTGGTACTCAACGTGGCTGAGAGCGACGTTGCGCTGGTGATCGGCCTCCACCACCGGGTCGGTAAAGTTCTCCTTGAAGGTCAGGTGCCTGTACATCACGCCAGTGGTCCGCAGCATCGCGGCGGTGGCGAGGGCGTCGGCGTGGTCCTGGACAACAATCCACAGCAAAGGCGGGGGGACCAGGCGCAGGGTGTGCGCCAGCCGCCACAAGAGCGCGCCCTGGAGCCGGTCACCGGCTCGGGTCGTCGTCACGACGATCAGCAGACGCTGCGACGGCGACTGCAGCTCGCGCGCCCCCGCCACCTCCAGGGGCCGAGGAGGTTCGTCGTGGCTGCCCTGCCCCCGGCCAGAAGAAGACCCCGGGATCTCGACCGTGCTGTTGACGACGAGGCGCTCCACGGACTTGGTACGTGCGGCGGGGACGAGGTGCTCGGCGTGGCGGCCGGAGAAGAGGATGGCGGTACTGCGCGGCGCGAAGCCGCTGAAGAAGCCCATCACGAAGCAGAGAGCGAAGTGCAGGAGCGCCTTCTTCCACAGGCGACCCCTCTTCTTGGGTCGATCCACCGATCCCATCTCCCTCCCCGTTGTAGACGAATTGGCGAACGCAATTGTACCGCAGCCAAAACAATATGAACTATAATTCCATACATACATACATACATACATACATATATATATATAAGACAAGTGGGACAAAAGAAGCCATGTTGCTGGTCCTAATCAGAGGCCCCTTATGCTAGACTTGTTCATATTCAAAGAAAGGGTTGTAAAATTTTTGTTAACCATCTTTCTCGGGCTAATGATCGAGAAAGGTTGCTGTCGATTAGGTAGTTGACATTTGATAACCTTTCAGATAAGCTTCCTCCTATGTTTCTTGCAGTAGTATTAGAATCTATCTAATACATGTGTCAGTTATGTGCCAAAATGGGACAACAGAAGTCAATATAAGATGAATGAAAGAGATACAAGTGATGCATGGAGTTGCAGACATGGTGTCATTAGTCATTAACTTATTCAATAGATACCAAAGCAGGAAAGAACATCTAAGCCTACTATTTGTACTTTCACTGAAGATGGACCAACCAGAACACAAATCTACCTTTCCTCTATTTGACCACAAAGCCAGCAGGGTAAAGCAGAGTTCTTGTATCCGATAACACAAGGTTATCGAATCTCCATGTCCGCGTGTTCCATCTTAGGTGCTTTCGGTAGATAAATGGACAAATAAGAAATTTAACCGACCAACTAGGAAGCACAAAACTAATTTAGGAGCTTCTTGTGATGATAATGTTCTGTGAATTTTATGAGATCATGCTAGAGACTAACCTGGGATGTGTCGGCCAATGAGGTAGGGCGACCCCACCTCTCAGGATCCCATAGCATCGAGCTATTGAATGCAAAGCCTGAAATATTAATCTTTGGAGGTTTGGGATTCATGTCTGTGCTAGTTACCAGCAACCCTTTGTCATTGCTCAAGTCCTTCGAGATCCACCCTTTGACCTTTGATGAATGACAAATTGGACCATCCACCACCACTCTCTTCTTGTTTGTTGATACCACTGCTACTGGCCATGTCCCAAATGACCTGAAATTTTGACTCACAAGGAATTAGAAACTGATTATATTATGGCTTTAGAGGGAGAGGACACACAAGGAATGTGTCAATGAAACAATGGTAAAACAATTTGGAATTTTACCGGTGAAGAATATCGAAAGCTATAACATTAAACATGCTGAACTAAAAGCTAGAATATTGGAACCGATTCCACGGAGGAATTCCATTGAGATTCTTCATGTCAAATCAGTAGAATCAGATTTCAGAATCCAATTTTGACATTTGAAAGACAATCAGACATGAAATGAATTTAGGACTCAGAAAGAAAGAGGAAATCTTGTTGATCTTATACTTTGTAAGACCAGGAGATGGAATTGCAAATCCATCCAGATTTGTTCAGACATGCAAATCTTCACCATTAGTCACAGAAATGATTTCCTGGAATTGGAATTCGTGGAACTTGTCATTCCACATATTGGATCTCAAGCGCAAATGAAATTCCAAACTACTAAGAGGTGTCAACATGGACTAAGATTGTATTCTTCAATGGATGAAGACTCGATACTACCCTTTTTTTTTTTGTAGCTGACAGGGCAGGAATGCATGCAAAATCATGTTCTGTTTCGATGGATCAATGAAGGAGAATGTGAAAGACGTCAAGGGTTATCTCATCAATGAAGGAGCAGATCCCCTTGTTTTATTTGGGATACAAAGCAGAATTCCTAGGAGAAAAGCACAAATTAGAAGAAGGATTCGATGATGATGATGATATCATCACACTTGATCCCCTTGTCATCATGAAAAGGAAAAGATTGTGAGCATGAGATATTTGAGCTATAGTGCAAAGTTATCTCGATGATTAGCAGTAGAAAGAAACAAACTTGTTTTCTTTTTCTTCAGTATAATTGATGAAGACAGAAACTTCTCTCTCGATGCAGGAGAAATTTGTACTAATTCCGTCATTTAATTTTCCTTGCAACTAATCGAGTTAGGTTCCATTGTGATGTAAACCACTCCCCTGCAGCTAATTAGGTCAGACTAGTATGGATGAGATAACCAAAAGAGGAAGAAGGGAAAGGGAAAAAAGGGTCATACTCGATCTCTCTGATCTCGTCGAAGAATTGGAGGTCGTAGACGTTAGATGAGCCGGCGAAGTGCACGATCCCAGACAGTCGGTGGTACTCAACGTGGCTGAGAGCGACGTTGCGCTGGTGATCGGCCTCCACCACCGGGTCGGTAAAGTTCTCCTTGAAGGTCAGGTGCCTGTACATCACGCCAGTGGTCCGCAGCATCGCGGCGGTGGCGAGGGCGTCGGCGTGGTCCTGGACAACAATCCACAGCAAAGGCGGGGGGACCAGGCGCAGGGTGTGCGCCAGCCGCCACAAGAGCGCGCCCTGGAGCCGGTCACCGGCTCGGGTCGTCGTCACGACGATCAGCAGACGCTGCGACGGCGACTGCAGCTCGCGCGCCCCCGCCACCTCCAGGGGCCGAGGAGGTTCGTCGTGGCTGCCCTGCCCCCGGCCAGAAGAAGACCCCGGGATCTCGACCGTGCTGTTGACGACGAGGCGCTCCACGGACTTGGTACGTGCGGCGGGGACGAGGTGCTCGGCGTGGCGGCCGGAGAAGAGGATGGCGGTACTGCGCGGCGCGAAGCCGCTGAAGAAGCCCATCACGAAGCAGAGAGCGAAGTGCAGGAGCGCCTTCTTCCACAGGCGACCCCTCTTCTTGGGTCGATCCACCGATCCCATCTCCCTCCCCGTTGTAGACGAATTGGCGAACGCAATTGTACCGCAGCCAAAACAATATGAACTATAATTCCATACATACATACATACATACATACATATATATATATATATATATATATATATATATATATAATATGTCATATAGAATTGCTGGGGAGATGTAAAATTTTATAATCGTATATCGATTCATATTTTATAATTGACTCCTTATAAGTTTATGATTAGCAAAAATACTTTAGATAATAAAATAACATTTAAATGATTTTTTTGATCTAACATGATTAGAAGAATATTCTACATCACTCACTAAATCCGAAGAGCATATAAGAGAGGAATATGACAAAAGTCTCTTACCCAATATTTCCTCTCAGTTTGATGCGTTGACTTTGGGATGTATTCAAATGGGTGACTGCCTAATATTTCTTGGTGTCTCGACGTTGACTAAAGGTGCCTAATCACCGAGCATTCTTGCGAGGAAGTCAAGTCCTATTTGATTACGTAAGTCTATAGATTAAAAATGCTTCTCTACTTACTGTTTAGAACGAGAGAGAGAGAGAGAGAGAGAGAGTAATCACAATGCGACCATTCCTTTGTCATCTACTGTTGACAGGAATTGCACCATCAAAATTTTAGGTGGTGTTCATCAAGTCAAAGTGTTTGGTCATTCCCTCCTTTCCTATCCAAATTCGAGTTTTATCGACTAATCACAATAAAATAGTCAACAAGTAGGCATACATACAATTTTGTTTAATATTCAAAATGATTTAGCAAACACACTTTCAATGGTAGTAAGAAGGATTAGGAAAGACTTGTATTGGATCGACATGTGATGACACTACTCCAATTGATTTTGACCATGGTCAATTAGGATGATTTGATGCGATGGATATGTTTGAGCATGTGTTGTTAAGCCCCAAGTAGAATAACGTCTATGGGTCAAACCATGGGGATGCCATGGTCATTGTCATGCCAGCTGCCTTCATCCACATCCTAAGCATGTCTCTCCTTCTTGCCTAAAACACAGCTGGCTTGGTTTGACCAGCCAAGCTTCGATGTTTCTTCTGAGACGTCACCATGAATCGTTAGAATCCGACCCGAACTGTCAGGTATCGAGTCTTGATCTTATCGGTTCGGATCATATCTGGATCGGACCCGATTGGCACTTGCGAACTACGTCATGCAATAATGAATCGCCACGTATGATGAGGATAATAATTGCGATAAGACTCGGGCCGACGTCAGCTGTCCCAGATGACGCCTCACGTTGACCCGACAGCACCTTGTCAAATAGATCGAAACGTCGACCGAGACACATTAACGTCCTGCTCAGGCCTAATCTTTCACGCCACGCTAGCATCGCTGTCAGACGTTGCCAGGAGTACAATCATGCTCCCTGCAAAATAGGCACATCAGAAACAGTAAGCTGCTCTATAAAAACCCTGCGCTAGGAGAGAAAAAGGGGAGAAAAAAACAAATACCACTCCACTCAACTCACTAACTTGATCGTCGGAGGGGTCGGGCCGAGCTTCCGACCCGACCTGTGTGCAGGTACGAAGACGGAGATGTTTCTTCCCAACGCCACGGAGAGGAACCCTTCCCCGCAGGATGCCCCGACGAGCCCCAATGTGACCCGATCCCCGCGACTGATCACATCGACAATCCCCGAGGGACTCCGAGCAAGATCTCCGTTCATTCGGACCTGAACCAAATCGTGTCGGTCCCGAAGCCACGGTATAAAGTTGTTTACACTAACAACGTAGGCACTATGAGGCACTTGCGAACTACGTCATGCAATAATGAAATCGCCACGTAGGCACTCTGGTGCGCGAAATTTAAAGCGCTGGTTTTGGCGGCGATTGGGACAAGTTTGAACGAGGATTACCACCTCGGGCGGTGACGATACCCAGTGACGTCACCTGCCACGACCCCACCTGTGCTCTACAAGAAGCCACTCGTCAGCGCGGTAACTGCAACGAACCGTGAACCGACCTCTCTTCGGCCCATTCTCGTCCGGCCTCCTCGGGTCTCTCGTCGTCCCGACTAATCCCCCATTCCTCTCGTTTTGGGGGCGGCGAAACCAATCCCGAGGTAAATCGAAGACCGAATCCCCCCCTCGGTGGTTCTTCTGTTCTCGAATCGATCGTGATTTATCTTCTTCTTCTCCAGGTTTGTGGAATTTAGGGGATTGCGGATTTTTTTTCTAGGGTTTTTGCTTTTCCTGTCCATATGGATTCGGATCCCTCCGAGGGCGAGGCCGGACGCGGCAGCCTCGACCTCAATTGCGTCGCGATCGCCAGCGAGCAGACGGAGACGCTAACCGATGCAGTGGATTTGGGTTCGGACGCGTTGGGCGTCGAATGCGTATCGGACGGTGGGGCGATGGAAGATGCAGCGGTGGTAGGCGATGCAGACGTTCTTGGACAGCAATTGAATGCGGTGGATGCAGATCGCGGAGAATCGATCGAAGTTGTTGGAGGAGGGTTAATTGATGCTGGCAATGTGAAGGTCGTCACCGAGGCTGGCACACCTGGTGCGGAAACTAATATTGTCGATAAGAAGGACGCAGAAGGTAAAGGAGATGGTGCTGTGGCTGGTGTGGGTGAGGTGAAGGTTGATGTGGAAGCTGGAATTCGGCATGCAGACGCTTTTGTAGCTGATGTAAAGCTGGTGGATAATATTGTCGTTACCGATGTTGGGATGGAGATGAGCAGTCCTGGAGACGAAGATGTGAAGGTCGGTGAAGAAGAGATGGCGGCAAGTAAGAAGAGGGGAAGGCCTCAGAAATCAATAGATAAAGGAGATGCTATTAGTCCGGTGGTCGATCTCAATGTTAGTGCAGTGACAGGAAGCTGTGGGGATCAAGATGTGCCACTCAGTGACCAGAAATCCACGGCAAGGAGAAAGAGAGGAAGGCCTCGGCCTTCCATTGTCGAACTTATTGAACATGCTGATTGCCTCTTTCCCTTTCAAGATGAGAAGAAGGCTGCGTTTGCCGGTTCTGATTTGGTGTGGGGTAAAGTGAGGAGCCATCCTTGGTGTCCTGGTCAGATTTTTTATCCTTGTGATGCATCCAAAATGGCGTTGAACATTCAGAAGAAAGATCATCATCTGGTTGCATTTTTTGGAGACAAGACATTTGCTTGGTGTGATGAGTCACGATTGAAGCATTTTGGAACATACTTTTCACAATTGGAGAATCAGAGCAGTTCGAATGCATTTGTAACTGCTGTGAGTGCTGCACTTCAAGAGGTATCAAGGCGTGTCGAGATGGGAATGACATGCTATTGTTTTATGGATGAAATTTATGCTAGCCTCGAGGATCAAAAGATTGAGAATGCTGGGATTCAGGAAGGAACATGTGGCTCCACTGTTGACAGGTGTTGTATTGCAACCTCTTTTGAGCCTCTTAGACTTGTTGACTATATCCAAACATTAGCACAGTTCCCACATGGTGGGGTTGATAAATTGGAGTTTGTGGTAGTCAAGTCTCAGTTGAAGGCCTTTTATCACTCAATGGGATATGCTGAGCTTCCTGTATTTGTTCTTGTTGAAGAACTGGAGGACGATATCGAGGGCTCACCATCCATGGAAACGATATCTGGTGAAGACATCGGTGATCCCTCAACTCCAACTTCTTCAGATGCTGTTTCGGGCAAAAGAAAATCAAGAGTTAGAGGAAGTTCACATGGAAAGGAGAAACACATCTTTGAGCATGGTAGGAAAAAGAAAAGCTTATCTGAGCTCTTGGAAAAGAACAATGATCATCATGATGCGGATAAGAACACTAGATATGGAGGAAAAGCTTCTTCACACAAAAATGATATGGGTGCCAATTTTGATCCCGCTGATTCAGGGAAGGGCAAGAAGAAAAAGCTTGACTCTTTAGTGGATCTGGGAACTAAGTCACAGACTTCCAGACGTGGAAAACAGTTGAAGGTTGGAGAATGCATGCATCAAGTGGCAGGACAGATGACAGGGTCACCCCCCATGCTTAAGTCTAATGGTAATGCATTAACAAAAAGCTCAACTAAAGCAAGTGGTAGAAAAGATGATTTTGGTGATGCTTCTAAACAAAAAAAGACTGGAAGAGGAATCAAAAGTGTCCCAAGGGACTATTCCTCTCCAGGCGAGATGCTTGCCGAGCTCTGTGTAGCCGCATGCGATCCGACTGAGGAGTACAATTCTCTACCTGTAATGTTCAGTTTCTTCACTGAGTTTAGAAGCCAAGTCTTTTGTAGTTCAGGTAAGAGGAGCACAAGAAAATCCACAGATATCAAGTCAGCCTCTTTGGAAACGGTATCCGACCATGTACAGGAATCACATTGGTCTGATGTTGTCGTTACTGAAGGGGAAGAAGTGGTATCAACCGAGCAAAAAAGAGAAGTTGAATTACAGGGGAAGCTGCAAAAGAACTAGCAGCCTGTCGATGAATTGGCACCTCACCTTGCCTTGAATTCTATATCAGAAGAGGGACAGCATTTACAGGATGACTCTGCAAATCCTAATTACATGCACATAGCAGATAGTGAAAAACCGAATGGACAGATTTTAGATGGCACAAATCCTAATAACGTGCAATAACTGGAAGGTAGAAGTTAATGAGTGCATGTCGACTGTGTTGGCTTTGACATTTAATGGGTCAGACGATGTTCCTACCGAAGCTGATTTCAACAAGGCTTTTGGGTAATTTGGATCTCTTAGGGAAGCAGAAACAGAAGTTATAAAGTTTGAAAAATCATTCCAATTTGTCTTCAAGAGGCTCAGTGATGCAGAAGTTGCTTTACGTAGTGCAGGAAAATATAACATCTTTGGACCCACCCTTGTTAGCTTCAAGCTTAAGATTAAGTTGGCATCAAAAGCTTCTCGAAGTAGCATCATTCAGCGACTGCAAATAAGATGTATTCCCTGTTGAAACTCAACCTAACGCAAATATCTTAGGTCATGGCATCACATTCCTTACCTATGTTTCCATTGTCGCGTATGCTGTGGTATCAGTGAAGGAGACAATGGAGCAAGTCTCCGATAACATGCACATCGAAGCATATGGATTACCCCTGATTAGTTGGTTAGGCAGAGTCATTCTTTTTAATAGAATCATTTTTTTTAATATTTTAGTTCTTTGAGGGGTCATAATGTCCTACTTGTTCTGTGGAATTTATATGGCTCAGAGTTATACAAATGCATTAACGATATATTCATCATGAAATTTGTCATGACTAAGTTCTGAAGTGGCATTTCCTTCTCTTGAATAGCTGTTTCATGTAGGGAAGATATGTATAATTTAGAAACTAAAGTCTGATGGAAGCTCTAGTAACTGAGAGCTCATTTTCATTTGGATAGATAGATGAATATTGCTGTGTTTCCGTGATTCTTATGGATGTCACTAATATGTGGGTGACCTATTCAAGATGGAATTTGATGTTGATTTCTAATTGAGGTTGATCACTTTGCATCTCGATTCATCTGTGTTCCTGGTGCATATTGTTGACTTGGGTACTAGAAATTTACCATTTGTTATTGCTATATTATTAGAACTGAGCTCTCTTCTGATAGAGTTGGAGATTTGGAGAAACTGATGCGCTTTATTAATGCTTTGTTTGGATGCTTTGTATATGTAATTTCCTACTGTTAATATGTTTAGAATATTAAGCTCATTGATATCATATTTGATATTGATAATTCAGGCGTGGACAAAGGCAGACCAAATTCAATTCCTTGCTATTATTAATTCATCTAAAATCTTATGCTCATATATTTATTAAGTTTATCTTATATTCTTATTCTAATATTAATTCCTAATTTGGTAGTACATGTAATTTGCCCGAAAATTGTGAAAGATGCAATTTGACTTGTGTGTATGTAAGGCTCAAATTTGTAGGATCGGCAATGATTGGTCAGCTACGTGGTCTGTGGAGCTGCAGAGCCACGTGCGAAGCACGTAGGGTCCCCTGGTAACACTTCTTTTTTCTTTTGGGGTAGTCTCTTGAAACATATTATTAGAAACAGTAGATAGTATAGTATGTATGTATTTTATTCAGCAAATATATATATATATATATATTTTTTTTCGTCCCGTAATTGCCGGGCATTACAATGGTTGCTGCCAACTATAAAACCACTCGTTCCCATCGCTCATCCTTGGCGTCTCCTTCCCCGTTTCTTCTCCAGCGTCCGATCTCCACCCTCCGCCTCTCAGAGAACGCGAGAGACGCATCAGGAAAAGGAAAATATAAAGGCAAAAAAAAAAAAAATCCACGCGCCAACTACGAACCAAATAAAGGTAATAATCGCACTCCTCCTCTCTTCGCCACCACCGCCACGACCACCGACCTCTCCCCTTCTTGGGGTTTCTTTCCTTGACCTTCTTCTTGGGATGGATCTAGGGTTCCGGCCTAACTGCAGATGGCGGAGGCTCCACCGGCCAGCCCCGGAGGCGGAGGCGGGAGCTACGAGAGCGGCGAGCATAGCCCTCGAGCGGGGCCTGGCGTACGGGAGCAGGATCGGTTCCTCCCGATCGCCAACATCATCCGGATCATGAAGAAGGCGCTCCCCTCCAACGCCAAGATCGCTAAGGACGCTAAGGAGACGATGCAGGAGTGCGTCTCCGAGTTCATCAGCTTCGTCACCAGCGAGTGAGATCAGACGAGTCTTGTCCCTTCGTTTATTTCGGTGGCTTGCCTTTGATCGTGTTGGTCGGTGGTGACGTAGGGCGAGTGATAGATGCCAGAAGGAGAAGAGGAAGACGATCAATGGGGACGATCTGCTGTGGGCGATGGCGACGTTGGGGTTTGAGGAGTACATCGAGCCGTTGAAGCTATACCTCCAGAAATACCGAGAGGTACTCTGCTTCCTTCGGATTGCATTTCGTTTCTAAGTGGATTTAGAGATCATTCTTGACCTGAGAATCTTTTGTGTTGTTCTTTCTCGGTCTGTCGGATGGATTTCATTGCTGCGGATATGGTGGTATAGTTGGAGGTAATTATTTCTTTCCCTTCTCCTGAGTGTTCTTCTCCCGATTGGAAAAGGGGGAAGCATTATCTTTCATTATGTTGCATGAAGATCTATTTCCGATGATATGTCAATTGTCTGCCCAGGGTGGAGAGGGCTCTGTCAGGAGAGAATTAGGAGGGGCTCAACTATCTGGAACAAGCACAGGAATGGAGTACCAGGTACTTTTTCTTCTGATTTAATTTTCTGCTTCTCTAAAGGATTTATTGCTTTGTTTGTAGTGCTAATTTGAACTTATTTGTGAATGGTTATGTCTAGGCTCTTCCTCAACAAGGTTCTTATACACAAGGCATGGATTACATGAATCCTCAGGTCATTACTTCATTCATGTGGCTGTTTAAAGTTTTTAAAACTCTTTAATTTATATCTGCGTTAAGAAGATTCGTTATATTAAGTTTTTGGACTCTTCAGGCTTCTTCACTAATATGTCATTATGAACTTTCTGTGTGCAACAATGGCTTGGATTGCATCGAGGTCTTTATAATCTCTTTGACAATTTTCCGTTCTTGGTTAATGGATGTTAAATGTGACCAAGTACTATGGGTGAACATTTCACATGAAGTTATGATTGTTTTGAGGTCAATGACTGGGCAGAGTCAAAAAGTGATTTCTCTTCGTTAGTTTCTCACACACTGGAAATAAATGATCTTTTTGATCGGAAGAGCAACTTACTAACTAATGCTTGGTATGCTAGCATGCAATACTTGAATGTATTTGTGTCTTTGTTGTTTGCTAGAGATTTGGCTACTATTGGGGGCTATATCACTTGGTTTCAGTCTTGCTTGATAATTTGGTGATCGTATCTTGCTTTTCGGATATTTATAATGGGAATACACCCTCTACTTATAGGGGTAAAGCTGCATACATTAACCCTCTTCAAACATCACATTGACAAAGGTTTTATACATTGGGCCCTTGGGCCATCCTTTTTGTTGAAGCATTTTCTCCACTTGCAGGAGCAAGACTGATCCTTCTAAAATTCTGTATTGGCTGGAGTCTGCGCACTGGACTACCTTTTTTATCTTGCTTCTTCGATTTTTTGAATTTAATATCATATATATTTCCTTTCAATTGAAAAAGTCATCTATTACTGGTCGATCATTCTTGTTGGACTTTGTCTAATTACCTCTTTGCAAGGCTGCAACTGTGCAGTTACATGTTGACCAGGCTAAATAATTGCAGATGAGATTGAGACATTGTAGCTTAAATATACCAATCAACTAACAAAAGTATCTTGTATTTACAAGTTGGGAGCATTATTTTGGACATGTGTGTGTTAAGAGTGACAATCTAGTGGAGATATTCCTTTATAATTTCTTTTTTTACCTTGTAACTGCTAATGATATATGTAGTCTTGCATAACCAGAGTCATTGTTTAGGTGTGTCTAATTGCTCATGTGCTTAATTGTTTCAACACAAGAATCATGAGCTGTAATATATGCCCAAGGATCCCAACTAGTTGGGCCAGCTACATGTATCTTTTCCCTCCATTGAGTCCTTTATTTGCAGCATCTCTAATCGCATTAGGGGCATCGAATCTCATTTTTTGCTATACTTGTTTCTAATAATTATTTACATGAAAGTCAGTCGCTTCATTCTTCCTACATATGGATTTGTATGTTGGGTGCCTTAGTCATCTCAAAACTACAATAAATATTGTCATCCTACTTGCTACAAGGATCATTCTAAAAGTTTGGTCTCTAGTATCTCAGTTCAGGTGTGGTAATGGTTGAGTTGTTGGTCCTCCATTTTGAATAAACTGACGATAATATGTTCAAGTGAATTTTGTTCGAAACAAGATTTTTTTCGATAAATATAGATGACCACATTGAATCTACTCCACTTGGGACTATTTATCTTTTATTTCATGTCAAGGCCATGCAAAATCTTCTTTAATCAAGGACCTTCGCTGTCAAATCAGGAGTAACAACAGTCTTAAAAACCTTGGAACCTTTCTTTCTTGTCTCTGTTCCATGTGTTTTCTTTATTTACATAAACATCCTGAAGTTCTGTGGTGATTAGAAGCATAGAAATAAGAAAGGGTCTATGTCAAGAGAGTAACATTCGTTATCCAGTGTCAAGTGTATGTGTTTTTTGAAAATATTTTAGAGGGCTAATTTCATTCTTATTCATGTGATTCTGGTTGTGGATTTCCTTGGTCTCTTTTAATTCTGTATGGCCTAAATAAGGTGAGAAGATAAATCTAATTTAATGTTTCATCCACCTGGCATAGAATCCAATTCCTTCCTCTTTAAATCTGTGTTTTTGAAATCTGTGTTGTAATGCTTCTGTGAGGCCTTCTTGACCACTTGTTCAGGCCGTTCACCTTAACTATTGTAACTGAGTGGCCTGTGAGATAAGTTAATGTGTGCCTGACTTCATTGTCCTCACACATCACCAGAACCATTACATGCAATGTAGGTCTTTCCTTTTTATACAATGAAACCTGCTGTTTTCTAAAGTTTGGACAAAGACAGCCTAGTGAGTAATCGCCTGCATATTGTGGCATGTGTAAACACTCGTTTCATATGGTGAAACAACTTCTTAGTGAATCTGCAACTTATCCTAAGATATGAAACAGCACTGCTGCAACATAGTTAATTCAATTTTTTTGCTCCATGGATTCATAACCAAGCTGTTGCATTTCTGATCAGTCTCTTTTTAGGTGATTGATACCACATGGCTTTAGGAATGACATTATAATTAGAATTATCATAAACCCGGACATGCTGTACATGTGTTTCTGGTTCTTTTTCATCTCAAATTTTGACAGAAAATTGTGTATGACAATATCTTGAGTTTATGTGCATTATATATGCTTTTGATGTGTGACTTATTTGGAGAATTGTGGCTGTAATATTTTTAATGTGTAATACTTAGAAATTGGAAGGTTTTGGTGATTTAAGATAAAACTTGTGTTGCATCTTTCATGTTCCACCAAATATAAACTTCTCCTGAGATAATGAAATTTATTTTTTTTTTTTTTTTATTACACAATGTAGTTCCATAATGGGGATCTCTGAACTTGGAGATTTATCTGCTTATGTTCCATGAGAGCCTCTTTATGCAGGTAATGTTTTCGATTTAATGTTTTCGATTTAGTCTCATGCTGCAAATAAGACTAAAATGATGAAGTTTCTGGTTTCATTTTCCTTCTCTAGAGATCATGGCAAAGTTAAATTTTGATATTTTCTTAAAAAGATGTTTACTCATGCTTCTGTTGCCTACTTAGCACTTCTCTGCAGAAAAAAAATTGTGCAGGTCCTTTTTTCCTTTACAAAGTTTAGCTAATGATTACAGTGAAAATTTTGTTTCTTAGATTTATAGTTTGAGATTTGTTAGTTTATGAATAAACTTGTAGTGAACTACCATTATTTTACTTGGTGCTATAAAAGTTAGTGACCTTTATTAATTGAAGTTTGACTGGACACAAATTATTTGTCAGGATATAATGCTCCACACTTCCTACCATTCGGCATCGCTGCTTTTGCATAGAGAAAAATTCTTGTCTGCAAAAGTGAGGGACAAATGTCTGTACTTGGTGTTAATGCTTTCTGTTGCAACAAATGTCTTTTATATATATATATCATTTGTAAGGTCCCCAGATTTAAGTTGTTTTGTAAGATAAAAGCCTTGTTACTCTTTAATTTGTCTTGCGCAATTATGCTTGTGTTGGTTTTCTTTTCCTTTTTTCTTTTGTCACTTCCTTTTCAACAGTGGTACGTGCATTAACCCACGGATAACATGAATTTTTGTTGTTGTTACTGTCTCTTTTGTTATGCAGCTTTTCCAGTTTCCAATTTAAAGTTGTAACAGTTCTAAAATCTGCAGTTTTAATGGGGTTTTGTGCAGGAGGGCACAACACCATCTGCTCGACGGACAGTATCTTTCTTTTTGAGATATTTGATTTGCTGACACCGTGACAAAGCGTCCGAGTGGTACTATTTTTCTTCGGTTGACCATTTTACGCTAACCATTACCGTCCTCATAAAATTTCATGATATGTATCGGAATTTTCATAATGTAAATATATAATTTACTTAGTCGACCGCCTGGTTGTCACCGTACCAATGTTAACCATGCACCGTGACATGGTTTGACCAGCCATGCTATCTGAAACGGCTACAGATATAGAGAGAAGGAATCCCAAAAGATTTGGTCTTTTGACGTGACCGCATCACTCACAGGTGTAGGGAGATGACGACCAGCTGTTATGCGTTTATGCAAACCATACCAAACCGAGTCCATTAGTGGCACGCTGGTATAGGGCAGCGCGTGATCGCACCGCGAAGGTCCGTGTGGCAGACAACTACGTATGTTGGCACTCCACAACGTGGTTCTCAGTCACACCGCCTTTCTTCCAGTGCAAGCTGGTACTAATTAATCTCCCAGTACAGCTGAAAAGGGTTTTCTGGCCACATGCTGGGCATGTGCTAGGAGTCAGTAGCACGCTCACCAGTATCACCTCAGTTTGCGACCGAGTAAAGAGATGGAAGAAGAGTTGGGGATATAGGACGATGAGCATCTCGTTGGTCATCATCGACGAAGAGGAGGCCACCGGGAGCAATCATGCGGTGGCACGAGGCTGTCTTGGCCTTCACCACACCCCACAAAGGATACAATAATTGATGGGATTAAAAGTTAATAATCCAGAAAGCTTCCTCCCTGTTTAATAATGCATTATTTTTGTCCCCTCCGCCAGCTCACTTCTCTGTCATTCCAGCCAACTCACGGCCATCCACGCACCGTCTTCCTCTCTCGGTCAAACCTCACAAAGTCACTACTCTCTCCGATAGTAACTCTACCTTCCCTTCTGTAGATTGCGCCGCCGTACAGCCGTCCACGTTATGAGCACCCAGAGAGAGAAGACGCATGGATGATCGTTGGATGCTCCCTGCACACCCCTCTGTTTACTGTGTCGCCTCTTTTGGCCGAAAGGCTGCACGACAACACTCGAGAGAGGATTCGACGTTTCATTCATCGCCATTTCTTCATCACAGCCGTCGGTCTCGGATACTTAGCATCACCACCGCATATCACGGCTTGCGTGTCTTTCTCGTGTTGGCTTATTGGCTCCGTAATGGTGGGTGGCAATGGTTTTCGAGTCAAAGGAAGAGGGTGGCACGTCGGTACGCCCGCCGTGCCGAGTCGTTCATCGCTTCCCACGTCGTCTGCCATCCCTTTTGCTGTAACGCTCTCCGAAGCTCTCTTTCTTATATAGCCTCCTTCCTCCTCTTTCTTCTCACTGCTGCTCTTCTCTCGGTTGGTCATCGGCAGCTGAGGGGAAAAGGAGGAGGACGACATCGATGGGGCAGCAGTTTGCGGACACGACGTTGACCAAAGTGTTCGTGGGCGGGCTGGCGTGGGAGACGCAGAAGGATGCCCTTCGCGAGCACTTTGAGAAGTACGGTGAGATCCTCGAGGCCGTCATCATCTCCGACAAGGTCACCGGCCGATCCAAGGGCTACGGCTTCGTAAGTTCGATCTACGTACGCTTGCGCAGCTGTTCACCTCGTTTGGGTTGGAAGTCACGGTTTGGGGTGCGCGTACGAACAGGTGACGTTCAAGCAAGCGGAGGCGGCCAAGAAGGCGTGCGAGGACGCGACGCCCGTGATCAGCGGCCGCCGCGCCAACTGCAACCTCGCTTCTCTCGGCGCCAAGCGCGGCGGCCTCCGCCCCTCTCCCCCCTCCACCACGGCGCCGCTCCCTTCCGGGGGCCACCACCAGCCACCTGGTACGTACTCCCTGCCGTCGGCCTCAGCGTTCTTGTTTGTGATGCTCTGTTAGTGATGTGATCTTGTGGTGTTTGGTGTTTGCCGCGTGAGACGATGCAGGGATGGCGGTGGGATCGAGGTCCGTGTCGTCGGGGCCACCGGCAACACAGTGGTACTACCGCCACCCCTCGGGAACTCCGCCGGTGCCATCGCCGTTCCATCTCCACCACGGCCTCCTTCCCTTGTACGCCACCACCGCCGCCTACGGGTACGCCCCCAACTCCGCCCCTCACTCTTACGAAAATTACAGAACTAGCATCGTTCTTTCCATTAAAAGCGGGGCCCAGCGACACGTAGCAGATCAGGACCTATCGTCATCTGGCTGACCACGTGGATGCCACAGAGTGGGTACCAGTTTCTGGGACCCCCTCCGTTTTCAGTGGATTGCCGGAGTTCCGTAGGTTATCGTGTCCCAGAGTGCTTGAAGCCTCTCTCGGTTCCCCAGCGTCCTTCACGTGCCTTGCACATGCACTACTTGCTCCTCACTACGCTTTCAAGAAGAGAGATTTTGGTCTCTCTCTCTCTCTCTCTCCCCTTTATATATCTAATGAGATAAGCCATTTAATCTAATGTATTGGATGTGAAGCTTATCATATTGTATATATCTTTGCAGGTACTCCCCAAACTACATGACAGACTTGGGCTACGATGCGGTAATTCGAACACCCTTTCACCAGCATGCATCTCATTTTACATTGGAGAACAAGACGAACATGGCAGCAAGAATTAATGACTTGAAATCTGACTAAACAAAATGATAATTGGAATAATGTGTTGATAAATATTATATGTATGTCGACCTGCTGCTACTTCCCTGGTTTGGTGACAGAAGCTGAGCCAAGGACACTTGCAGGGACAGCTCTCTTCTTATCCAGCACAAGGAGGAATGGCTGCTCCCAATGGGTTTCTGCCAATGTACCACCCCTTCTACCACCTCCACCACCATCAATCTCCGGGCATGGGAGTACCTGCCCACTTCTTCCCTCCCGCCAGCGCCGCCACTGGTGCGGTGGCCACCATTCCCACCATCATCTCCAAGCCTGCTGCCATCCCTCCTCCCAGTGCAGGTACACACATGGACAGTCTCATCATCTCTGTTTGCTGATCTAATAAGCGCTTAGCGTACGTGAGCTGCATCTCGACTGTTACCTGTGCAGTCTGCTGTGTGGCAGTGGGACAAGTCAAAGGAGGGAGCTAAGAGGTTCAGGAAGAGGCGCCCTGAGACAGCCTGCACATCTGATGAAGGGGTTCTTTCATTATTACCATTAGGTCTTGGGATTCTTTGATTCCTCTAACCTGCATCCAAAGATGCACAATCTGTAACAAAGGCATTTTTCGTTTACCAGCTTATTCTGTGGTGAACTTTTGATGGTTGTAGTCGAATCAAAGTGGTGCATACAACTTTCATGTCCCCAATAACATCATAAGCATCTATCTAGTGAAGTTTTCTTGGAAGAATGGCAGCGTGACGTGCATGGGAAATCCCCAATTGCATATATTCTCTTCCCCCGTGCATGGAGATTTGCACCCGACCGACAAAATATACTCAGATCTGTGTAGCGTTTCTTGTTTGCTTTGCTTGGAGTCTACCCCCTGCAAGATTCCAAGTCACTTCACCGAAAGCTCAGGTTTCGTGCATCGTCCTATGTCCGATTCCACCACCCACTACTGTTGATGCATGTCTCCTTCCCCTTCGAATCGCGTGGGATATGTGGTGAAGAGGACAAAATAATGTGTCGTGGAGCATGAAATAAGGAGTCGCATTGATTCATGGCTTAACACGTCCGTCGATGCGACTATGGCGGTAACGAACCGATTAACGTCTTGTCGTCCTCAGCCTCTACATCAAACGCTGCAGCAGTTGTCGTGGTTGCACCGCCCAAGCCTCCACGGAAGGGTAGAAGCAGCAGCTGATGCTGTCAAGAAAGCCACTTGGGTCGCCGGTGCCGTCAAGAAAGGCAGTCGTCAGTATGACAGGGAACCCTGCAGACCATCCGGGCTCAGGGAAAGGGTTTCCAAGAAGGAAAGCCTGATGGGCACCCTGTTGTTTCTGGAGACTTGCTATGGCCAGGAGTGAGGGTAGGAGAGCGTCACAGAGAGGCGGAGTGGTTCTTGTTGTTTCTGCAGCCACCTCCGACGGGGACGGTCCTCAGAGCCCCTCCTTTGGTCCAGTGCCTCCTGCAGCCCTTGCCGAAGTACCTGGGCCGGGAGAGGCTGTAGTTGTTGTAGTAGCAGAAGTTGGTGTTGATGGACTCGCATCTGGGGCACTCGAGGGATGGCTCCGGTACCGATGGCCTTATCATCTCCTCCTGCTGCAGTGCTTCTGCGACAGCTGTTGTTCCCTTTGGACACCCCCTCACTACTTCTGGTGGTGGAATGCTCGCCATAGCTACCTGTGGGAGAGCCAACCGTGTATCAAAGGCATGCCAATAAGATTACCTTATTCTGCGATACTTCCTCAACACTTCACAACTTACATGCTAATTCACAAAGAAAGAGAGCGACACTTTCAACAACGATTAATGGTGTTGAGCTACATGTTGTTTACCTGGTGATGTGCTTTGGGCACCTCCATGAGCTCGTGCAATCCTTTCTTCGTTCCTCCAGAGATGGCGCAGCCCACAGGAAGACTCTGCTACTTCGCTCAGCCGCTACGTTAAATTGTACACAGGGAAGAAGCACTGACAGAGGAGGGAGAGAAGCGCAGAGAAGACTCGAACAGAGGGAATGCCGGACTGCGTACGTACGCATCCATCGACGAAACGTAAGCGTTTAATCACATCCGGAGGGCCCCACTGGATGTTGACCGGTCAAAGTTTGGGCGTTCGGTCAAGGCGTCGAGGGAACAAACGATGGGGCGGTGGCGAGAGCACCGCAGAGCGGGCCCCGCGGCGGCATTCTATCAGAAGACGAAACGTGTTGACTCGCGCCGACCCGACGCAACAACAGAGGATATCACAAGCGTTGTTGCTGCTGCTGCTGCTGCTGCTGGCGGCGAGTGTCTCGTGAATGGAACAGGACATGGAGCTCACGCTTCGCTTGCTTCTGCCTTGGCGTCGGAAGGGGGCGAGGAACCGAAGCACAACGAGAGGATCGTCTGTGGAGCAGCGCATGACCTAGTCATCCTCGTAGATGGATCGCCACATCGTCTGGGCTACACCCTGTTCTCCGTGACCCTACCTTTCACCTGCCCTCCCTTTTCCTCGTGAACTTGGCACTCCCATTGCCGAGCGATAGCAAATGGAACGCAGAACTGCGACGAGTTCATCAGGAGGCGAGTTGCTTATATGGAGCGGAGATTAATGCACGCACGGATGGTGTTTGTAGTAATGCAGTAGTGGCCTAATGGGGGCTAACGTGAGAACTCGTCGGCTGCAACTTTGTCCAAGTTCAAACATTTGAATCTTGGCTGTATCTCGAAGACAAGCTGAATGCACTATCATCGACGACATTGCTTTGTCAATCTAGTGCGAGATGGTTTTGCATTGCAAGGATCACATGCTGCTGTCCCATCCTAGCCCGTGAACAACATGTCTCATGGCTTCTTCCTGCAGACTGCCCTTGCAACCTGGCCTTGTCTGACCTTTCCGGTCCACTAGATCCGAGACCACATCATGGTCGCACTGTTCCGGGTAACGCCATCCCCCGCAACTGCAGAGCTCAGCACCAGGCCAAGGATTGAGAGGTTAAAAAGGAAGGCGGAATGAACTGCTGCCGGAGGAGGGTGTGATGAGTAAGACATGGCATTGCTCTTGGTGTGTGGCCCCTTGCTTCAACCGCAAGCCAAGCCAGTAAAGTAAGATCCTCATCCAACAATTCTAATCATGATTCATTTCCTGTGCCTGTCATTTGAGCTCGAGAAAAAAGAAGTGGCAATATGGCATGGTAATGAAAGAGCAGCAGCAGAGGGCGAGCAAGTGGATAATTGAGTAGTACTAAAGCATATTGATCTCAGTTTGGATTAAACTACAGGACTCTACTCACATGATCACACTGGTCTCTGAACCCTTTGTGACCAAGATTGTGTAGATTTGTGTGTTCCTCAGCCAAAAAGTACACAGCTCTTTGTCCTGTAAAGCACATATGCCCTGTGTCTCTTAAATGTTCCTGGTCCCGGATTAAGCGTGGAGGAGCAAAAGACAGTCCCAGGCCTACTTACCTGACCTCTGCTATTAATTGTCTTCCCTTCCCCCACCATTTGCTACTATAAGTCACTCGACTAAGTGGAGTTTGAGTCGAACGGACAGCATGTTGCTTGTCTATGGAACAGGCAATGCCGGTGGCAGAAGATGACGGTAGCTTCGTTTTTTCTTTAGCATCACGCGAGGTGTGATGGAGAAAACGGAGGATGGCAGGTTGAGGACTATACACTGTTTGAGAGGGAGGCTGCTGGCCGAGAGAGTGGCCTCCAAGGCTGCCAAGGAGGAAGCTGAGAAACTGGCCAAAAGGGTACGTGCTATATGTGTCTCAGCCAGAAACATCACCAGCTCCTTTTTGCTTTGATCCTTCTTTGTACTGTCTTTGCGTAACTGGTTGTTATCACAGTTGGAAGAGTTGGAAAGAAAGCTTGCTGAAGAGATCAAATGCATGAACAGGGCAGAGAAGAAGCTGAAGCATGTCATGAAGAAACTGGAGTCTCTGAAGCTTTTGGATGGCAGGGGCCAAATGGACATTCCGTTAAGCTCTGTGAGTTCCACATCCTCACAGTCCTTCCTGGGCCAACAGAGAGTAGAAGGTGATACGGCACAATGTGGTCTGCTAAGTGATGCCAAAACAATGCCGAGCTCTTTAGGATCAGAGGACCTTCCTGGAGATGATGTCTTGGGGAGTCTGCCAGGGGAACTGGATCATCGATTGGTCTCTCTGCAAGGAAGCTGGACTATGAGACCTCAGTATCAGGAAGAGCTTTACATTGTTGAGGCAGATGAAGGTTTTAGTCCCAAAGAATGCACTACTTTTGCTTTGAGGTATGTTTCGTCTTTATGATTCCCTTTGGTACATAAAGCTTATCGGATTGGATATTGCTTGAGGCTCGGTAGGGTAGAGGAGGAACCTTATGGAAGATATCCATTGTTCTTGTACAAATATACTTCTCTGTTTTGCTGGTATGCTTTTTTCCATTCCTGTGTTCATTGACCTCTGATTCCAATTGGTTGTCCACAACTATGGTGTAATTGGTAGTGGAAACACAAGTGCCGGTATTTTGCTTGATCAGACAAGTGTAGGAAGTAGAGATCGGCGATATAGGTAAGAAGAATGAACAAAAAGTTCATGTAAGTAAAAGTTTTAAATATCCTGAATCTATTATTCAGTAGTGATATTAAATCAAAAGAAATTTTGTATAGACAACTAGGAATCATGTATAAGAAATTATCGAGTATCCCTAGTTTTGAACAATTACTAGTTATTTCCAGGTGTGATTCTTGCTAATCTTTTGAATCTTGAATTTACTGGCAGTGATGGGAGGCAAGAAGACAACATGCTGGCTCTGGTTCCAGTAAGCAAGCAGCTGGACATAATAGAGGTAGGTGAGCCAGAGATGAAGAACACAGTGCAGTGTGTTCTTCTTGCACTGAGACATGTCAAAGAGCAACTGCTGCAGGCTTTAGGGAGGAGGGCTGACATATACTCTTCCACAGAGTTTTTAGCTGATGGAAGGGAGGACTTCCATCGAGCAACCCTATGCTGCAAGACATTGCACTAGACCTCAACAAATTCCGGTTGACATGCATTGGAAGACCTGAGTATAGATTTCCATCAGGTCTGCTGGAGAATTTGGGTTTGTGGCATTGGTGTGTTGACTTCACAGGCATTATGAGTGACTTGAGTGGGTTTTGTGGTTCACAAAATGATTGAACTTACAATAACAGATGAAATCAAAACATGTATATTGTCAAGGCAAATGTTTTGAGGGAACTTTTAGTCTTCCTGTTATATATTGTATTTGATTGTGTGATGGGAATTGGATTGAGAGTTGTACACTGTTTGTTGTTGCTCTTAATTTTTTTTTTTTTTTTTTTTTATCAATGTTTTTTATTTTCGAAAAATTCTTTAATTTTTTTAATAATAGTGGCAAAAGTTAACATTCCGTTGCCGGGACTCGAACCCGGGTCTCTCGGGTGAGAGCCGAGTATCCTAACCAACTAGACTACAACGGAATCATGTTATGCGTATAATAAGATTAATTATATGGTATGATTCAATTCTTAGTGTTCTTTGCATTCTTCCCAACTCTCTTATCCTCATGGTGTCTCTTACATAGAAGATTGATCATTCCTTTTAAATGTGAATATCGAATCTTACTCTTTTGAATTATTCCTTTCTCTATATCTTAATGTTTATTTCTTCTCCCCGTATGGTCACGCGTGTTGGTTGCCCTTAACGTAACCCCGCTAAATCTCCTCTGTTTGCATGTCAAGTGTTATTAAATATGTTTAACCTACTTTAATATAATTTGTCATGAACTTAGTTAATTTTGCTTAAATCATATTGTCACAGACTTAGTTGGAATTGCCTAAGTCGTGAGGCACCCTTGAGACCAAGACGTGAACTTAGCTTAAGGTATCTAAGTTGTGACGTACCCTTGAGCCAACTTCTCAGACTTAGTTGTGATTGCCTAAGTCTTGAGGCATCCTTGCGACATATGCGTCCGCAAAGGTTCAGCCTAGTTGCAACCTCGTACAGGACTTGTAAAACAGAAAGTTAATTAGATTGAAAACGAGCAACAAACGAGTCCCGACGTCTCACAAAAATGGAAGCTTTACAAGCAATTCAACAAGCACCTTGTGTGCATAGGAGAAAAGAGATGATGGAGGAAAACAATGACTTTAAAAGGTAGAACGAACAGTTGCAAGTCCACAAACAACTGTTCACCAAGTGCCGAGAGCGAAAGAAAGTTCCTATCAAGTCAACGTGCGAACTTGTGAAGATTTTTAAACGCCCGACTATATACCGAAACCTCATTCAGCCCTATGCCACCCGAGGGGTTCCAGGGTGCTGAGATGGCTAACATTTCGCGCGATGCAGCGGGTTACAGAAAACAGCCCGCAGCACGCGAAAACAGAGCCGTTTTGGAGCTTTTTGGCCCGGCACGGTGAGTAGTTGCACTATGCGTTGTAACCTATTCGAACGTGTATTTTTACAAGAAAAACACACAAAACCAAGACAAAACAAACTGTCATGTCTCTATTCAAGCATGCAAAAGCGACGAACGGTTCGTTGAACGAAGTTGTTACGAGTGCGCGACGACCGTTCGTGACAATACGGTACTCTTGCGTATTCATTTACAAATGGTTAATATCTCTAAAACCTCTTATGATTCCTTAAGGACATACAAAAGAAAAGATGAGTTAGAGAAAGAATTTAACTCGAGATTCACAAACAACCATTTCAGCAAACACTTGATAGACAATACAAATTATAAACATAAACTTCACAAGCTCTGAACAATCACCAAACAAAGGGTTTAAGGTACTCCACCACAACCAAAAGTCCCCATAAGTGCCTACACAACACTATTGCAGAATAAAACAACGAACTAGCCCTAAGTACTACCCAAAAGCCCATCCAACCTTATGCCGCTCGAGTAGCTCCTAAGTATTGTACTGGCTAACACTCCACAGTCCACACCACTCTACAAAGCTAGAGAACTCCCATAATAATTGCTTGGATAGCCTGTTTCTAGATAATTTTATCTCTATGCGATGACTATACACAACCTGTATTTACAAACCTGTAACAACCACAAAAGCTAACCAAAATAGAGCTATCAAGCCTACTACAAACCCTTTACATGCTATGTAAAACATGAACAAAACTAAAAACAAAGACATATGCGAGCATTACATCAAACACCTTGTTTATAACTTTCTCTTACGATATAAGCAACTTAGCATCATAAGGGCATTGCTGAGAATGTCCCGATACAATCTTACAGGGTTTGGATTGAATTCGCAAAACTTGGCTAGAGATCGACTCAAAAAAAGAATCAAATTGATTTGAATCAATTTTCACCTCGTACAATCAAAATCAAAATCTGACTAAGCAATCTTCAAACAAATAGTTGTCATCTAAAACAAAAACCAAATAAATATCTATTAATGCACAACAATCTTCTTTCTTTCTTTTTTTTTTAAATATACAGCAACAAAATAACTCTAATTCTTCGTTTCTCAAAAACGGAATGAACATCCATACATGACTGCCCATGAACTCTGGACTCAAAGTGTCGTGTCGACATAGATCATGCAACTCTCAAGATGAAGTATATATCTGGAAGAGACCAAAAAAAAAAAGTTTGTAACTGAATGTGAGAATATTAACCAAGCTCACCGTCCCCCCACGAGGTTAACGAAAATTCTTTGCCGCACAAGCTTACCTTCTTAGGCATCGACAAACTTGTGCAGTAATTTGTCAACCAGGCATAGGCAGCCTTCATCACTCGAAGCTCTCCATTAAGAAGATCCCTTGCCATCCGAGTCCTACGAGATTGCTGGTTATTACAGTCAAAAACATCCACAAATTTAAGCTCCTGCTGAAACGGGTAAACATTAGTACTGACTTGACAGAAAACAAGAAACACAGACTGTAAAAGTATGTCAGGAGTAGATTAGGACTTTGCTATACTGGACAATGAGGTCTTCCACAGAATGATGGCATCATTGATTCTGTTAATGTAATTCTTAACCCGTGTGTTATAAGGACCCAAGTTTCCATGTCAATTGAAGCCTTTATAGAACCAACAAGAAAAAAAGAAGCTATCGGCCAACACTGTATGTAACAAAGGGAGAAATAGTATGTTGCTAATAATAGAATAATAAAAGGAAAAAAGAAATCAATCCTAAAATATATGAAAGCTTATATGTGCTAACCTACCATCATCTGTTTTGACAACCTGCAGAACAAATAGAGATCTTTGAACATCATGGTCATGCAAATGATCAATCAAGCATATCTTTAACAGGTAATCTTTGTTTTCAACCTAGAGGATTGGAGTTTAATTATTTAACTCCATGTGCATATGTTTGTGAAGGAACAAATTTTCTTTTTTCTTAATAGTAGCATCCATATGCCGTTATGTAGTCCGTTAAAATGTTAATGCATACGTAATTTGTGGAGAATATACATTCCAACTTCCAATCATACAATAACTTGCTGTATACTGAAATTTAATTTACCTTCAGAGCGACATCATGACCTTGAATCATGTGCAGAAGTCGAGAACACAAGATGTGATGTGCCTGAATCTCCCTTTCATTGCTCTTTAAAGGGCGCCGAGCTAGCCGACCATCATTTTCGGTAGCCTCAGTGACCAGAGATTGTAGTTCTGCAGATACAAATTTTATCAAGAAATAAAGATTATCTTCATCAAGCAGAAGGAAATAATTCTAATGGGAATCCGCATTTTTGTGATAAAAGATGACTATGACCTTCAACTGATGTAGCAGATAGAACCCTGGCAAATGCACGGAGGGCTTGTGGAATACCCTTCCCCTTTCCATTAGCAGATTTGACTTCCCTAATGTAGACAATGAGATCAATTTTTTAGTTGCCTATTGTTCATTTGTAACCTTGAGAAATGCATTTGTGAGTGCAAGCATAATGTCAACTGCTATGCTAACAAACCTTCATATAAGACAGCCCTAAAATGCATCATCATGACCAACAACAGGGTTGTAGAATCAGCAATCTGACCATAAAGGGTATAATATCAAATTCACTCTTACAAAAGGAGTAATTAAGACCTTATAAATGAATCATTTATAAGATCTCCTACCGAACCGAATAATTTAAAACCTAATAAATTAAAGGATTGAAACCATGTGAACCGAAATGCCTAGGCATAAATTAATGGCAACTCATCTATCCCTATAAACCAACACAATTATCCTCCCAGACCGAAAGTGAGATGGTCTGGAATGTAACCCTCTCCCACCAAAGGTTTGGTGTTGTGAAGACCCAAGATTCAATGCAAAACCTAAAATCATACCCTAATAGAAACCACATGAGGCTCAGTCCAGTGGTGTATGGAATACTCTGAGTAATGCTCTTCATCACTTCCATTGTGAAATCTAACTGATGATGGTGTATTAACTAGGCTATATTTCTGGTAAGTCCTTTTTTTCATCAAAACAATTGTAAACACAATGATTCACTCAAACGAAAAGAATTGACAAATAACTAGATGAACCAAATCACCAACTTGACAATAAAGGAATTTCCAGTAGTGTTGGATTTATCAGCATTTGTGGTCGTCCTTGGCCAACAATGCTTCTTCAGAATCTCGGACTTCATTCCATATAAGGGATCATGTGCAGGTATATCCATCAAAAGCTGGACCTGAAATCAATAAGCACTTTGCTGTTATTCTCTGTGCTAATCTAGGAACAATTTCATAATATGGACTCTGGTAAGAGCTACTTTGGGTACTAAACATAATTGCCGATTTTAGTACTGTCACAAAGAATGACAATGATGCTAGAACTTAGTAATACTTTCATGGTGGTTAATATTGCATCGATGTTCGAAATAACCTTGATTCCTTAAGTAAAATTGTCCAGGAAATTATGAAGTTACAAGGCACTGAGATTTACAGCATCTGGAACTCGTAAACTAGTTACTCCCTGATATCTGAACTCTTAGCTGATCTCATTCACAATAGAGCTTTGTATGGAAATATTCTGCATTCAAATGAAAAGCAATGGTTGTACACAGATACAAATTGAAATAAAAGGAGGGAAAGAGAGAAGAGTTGGCAGGAGGGTGTTTCATTGTTGTTTGCAGAATTCACTAGAAATAAAATAAAGAACTAGAATGGCATTTTTGAAGTGGTTCCACATATTCTAATATTTTCTCCATCAAACAAAGTTCGGCTTTCCTCACACAAACTAATTAGTTTTTTGCATGACACATATTTCAGCCTTACTAATGCCACCACTAGCAGTTTACAGCTGCCACCAGCTCTGTCTCCTCGTGTAAATAGTATCACAACCCTTATTTTGCCATCATGGGCATGAAATAACTAGACTAGATGATAAATATTAAAATAAACCTCAGTCATCCAAATTGAATATCTTACAGACATTTCATTTGATCGGTGATTTAAAAAGGCGCTCGGGCGCTCGCCTAGGCGCTCGGGTGAGGCGAGGCGAGGCCCGAGCGCCTCGCTTCAAAGAGGCGCCGCCTAGGCGCTCGCCCGAGCCCAGGCACCGGGGGCTTCGAGCGATCGCCTGGGTTAAACCAGGCGACCGAACTAGCGATTTAGGTCTGGTTCGATCTCTGATGCATTAGTTGGTTCAATCGAACCAACTAAAGCACCAATATCAGCGCGACTTCCCCAACCCTAACCCTGCTCGTCGTTCACGCTGCTCGCTGTCGCTACCGCTGCTTGCCGCTCCCGCTGCTGCCACTTGTCGCTGCTCGCTTTTACCACTGCCGCTGCCACTGTCGTCGCTCTGTCACTCCCGCTCCCGCAACCGCTGCCGCTGCTCGCTGCTGTCGCTGCCTCTGTCGCCGCTCCCGCTGCTCGCTGCTACTGTCATTGCTCGCCGTTGCCACTACCGCTCCCGCTTTTCTCAGCACCCTCGGTCTTCCCTTACACTCTTCTCTTCTCTTTTGCTTCTCCTCTTTCGAAATTGAAAGTATACTGTTAACTGCATACAGTATAACACTATTATTTTGATTTTAATACTATTAATTTTTATTTATTTGAAATTATTGTTAGGTTTCAGGATAAATGACAAGTGTTCAGAGCAACTCAATAGAGTCTCCAATGGCATCAAAAAAAGATCCTGTATGGAAGTATAGTTATCTAAAGGATCCGAAAGATCCTAATGCAGTGACTTGCATGTTCTACGATAAGACTACTAGAGATGGTATTTTTCGTGCAAAACAATATCTGGTAGGAAATTGTATTGTTTTGAATTGTGAAACTTTTGTTAATGTGACATTGTGATTTTGTATCTTAGATTTTCTTAATTTAATAGCATATTTTTATTTAAAATTTTAAATAATTATATTTATTAATTATGTTATATATTTTTATATTTTAGCGTCTCACTTCGCTCGGGCGAGCGCCTAGCGCCTCGGGCGTTTTTGGACCGTGGCGCCTTTTGGCGCCTAGCGCTTTTTAAATCATTGCATTTGATAACTTCTTTGATAAAGAGATGGTGAAAAAAATGGATAACTTCAACCATCAAAAGAAAAAGTGCAACCATGGAGTTCTCATATAACATTTGATTTAGCTTTTAAGTTGTATAATTCCATCTAAATTCTTATTACTACATATTGTCAATTTGATATCATATGTTTTCTCCAGGTTGAGGAAAAAAAGGCTCTGCATCATCTAAGATGTAATGAACTGACCAAGCAAGAATTTCTCAAATTATATGATTTATGACCACTAAAAACTACTTCTATAGAGGGATTAGTATGCCCGATCCTGACAATTATGATACTCGGGGACAAAAACAATTATTCAATCTGTTTGTTTTCAGGAAAACTACTGCAACTTCACCCATACTCTGATATCTATCAGTTATATTAGTGAAAGCATGTTCTTTTGTTTTTTAAGTTAAACAGGCATTTCCTTTCTTTAGCAGGAAATTTAAGTGTTAAACTTCTGTATCTAAACAAATTGGATCATAGTTTCTAAATTTAAAAGAACCTATTATGATTACCAGAAAAAAAAACAACAGTTACCGAGTATGCCAGCTAACTCTGATGAGGAAGATCAATTATACAAATTAGTTATGAAATAAAAGGAAAAAACATAGCAACACATTATAAAACAAACCAAATCCAAGTTTCTGACTTAAATTATGGCCCACTATATGTCTCAATGGAAAATAAAGACTCAACCTGATCATATTTGTTGTATGGAAGAGTAAAACCAAAATCCAGAAGCAGTGTAGCATTAGAAAACTTGCCATATCTAATCATCACCTGAAAGTCAAAGAAATGATCTTTTGTGGGTTATCAAATATTAGTTGGTGTAAAATCAAAAGCCAAAGCAACCTATTGACACCATTTGGTTGTACTACCTATCACCAACCTATTAAAGCACCCTCAGTTTGCAACATGTCAAGAAACAGCTTATAAATATATTGCGAATGAACATCTTGCTTATAGAAGTGACAGCATAGAGCATTAATAGAAAAGTAAGATTAATCTTGAAGAGTCATGTTACAGGATGTCCATTGTTACTTGAAATAAAGACTGCTTAAAGAGCACCTGTTAAGAAATCAGTCGCTAAGTTAGGTTGGTTGATTTAATTAACAGAGTTTCATATACTCAAGCTTTTTGTATGTCATGGAAATTGTACAATCAAATACCAGCAAAAGGGTTATAGCAAGCAATGATGAGATTATTAGCATTCTATCATTATATTATTTAAAGCCAATGAATTGGTTAAACGGTATAATCAACGAAATAAGACATCATCAAGGACCTGCTTTGAGGCAGCTTTATACATCCACTGATAATATTTCACCACTCATGTTTGATCTTCTTAGGCTAAAAGATTCATGTATATCCTAAGACTGAGGAATGTAAACATAAACAAGTTTCCGGTTGTTGCTTGCCATAACCAAATCACTCACTTGATGACATGTTATATCATAGTCAACTTGATCCGATGCAGTGGCTATGTTATGTGGTTGAATCCACTAGCAAAGAGAGCGGAAGGGGAAAAAACAAAGAGGGGGCAGTGAAAAGAGATTTCTCAGTCAGTGACAGTGGATCTAGGAAAAATTGATATGATCCAGCAAGAAAACATGTCCTCAGTATAGAGCTACACAGTCCCTCCACTGTCAGGTGGCAACAATTCAGCTAGTACAATATAACTCAAGATCAGACCTAAATATACGCTATAAACATGATTGCTGGTTTAGCATCAACCAATGTGCTTTTCTATCGGTAGCAACTATTACAAATCTAATAGCTTAAAATCCAAAGACACAGAAACAAAAAACAAAAATGAAGAAATGAATGACTGCCCAAATCTGTCTCCATCCATCTTTCCATCAAACTCTTAACAAAGTAGCAAACTTTCCAAACTCTTCTTGGATTACTTTAGGCAAGTCTTACCCGCCAATGATTTAAAAAGTACTAGGCACCAAAAGGCTCGAGCGAAGCGAGACGCTCTGAAATATTAAAATATTAAAATATATAATATAATTGATAAACAATATTTAATCCACTGTTAACAATAGTTAGAGCGGAGAAAATAGCCACCAACGATGGAAAGTAGGAAGGGAGAGAACGGCGATGACGAAGGAACTTTCAAACAGTGATAGCGATGGTGGAGGAAGTTGCGGATGACAGCAACAGCGATGGAGGAAGCTTCAGATGACAACAATGACAACGGAGGAAGCTACAAACGATAGCAACAATGATGGAGAAAGCTTCGGATGGTGGTAGCAGCGGCGACGGAAGCTACGGACGACGACATCGTGGGCGGAAGAAGCTTCAAATGTATACGTCGGTGGCGGAGGAAGTTGCGGTCCTCTCCCTCGACGGTGGAAGGAGCTGCACACAGAAACAGCTGTGGCAGAGGGAACTGTGCACGAAAGCTAGACCTTCAAACTCGTCCGTCAACGACAGAGGAAGCATCGGTCTTGTGTGTCAACAACAGAGGCAACAGTAGAGGAAGTGATGGCGACGGAGGTAACGGTTGCGCACGAAGTAGGGTTAATGGGGGGGATGGTGGGGTTGGGGTGTGTTGGGTTGGCTCAATCAAACCAAGAGCTAGCTTTTTGCTTTAACCAAGAGCTTGCTCGAGGCTTCCAGCACCCGGGTTCAGGCAAGCGCCCAGGTGGTGCTTCACTGAAGCGCACCACCTAAGCAAGCCTTGAGGCACTCTCGTCTCGCCTCACCCGAGCACCTAGGCGAGCACCCGAGCGCCTATTTAAACTACTGTTACCCACTAACTACAACTTTGAACATACATAAAAGCCTCTGAATCCATTTGCTTCCTTTTTTCCCCATCTAGACATCATCAATTTTCTTCTTATTTTACCACTAAAAACTACTGAAAATTTGGGTACATCCATTCTGCATTGGCAAGTGGTGTTGAATTCTAGATGGCAAAGAAGCACATATGCAGAGGATGGCAAAGAAACAGACATTGTGCTGCAAACCAAGAAGGAAATATACAATTTTTTAAGATAACAACCTGGAAAGAAAGAACAAACTGCTTGCAGCATTTAAAAAACAAGGAAAGCTACATTTTACAACTGAGTTTTGCTTTAAAAATCTCCAAAGCAAGGTAAACTATTGCCTGGGATAAGGGCTAACTTAAGTTGATCTCCTCATAGTTCACCGATATGGTCATATACCATTGTCAAAACTCAAAACCTAATGATAATTTAAGTAAGATGAAAAATTGAAAAAATAATACAGGACACAATTGACCTGTTCACCGACAGCATAGTCCCGATCAGCAATAACCTGCACGACAATATAGCCCAAATATATCAGTCAGAATTCAGTACTAGCAATAACAGAAAATTTGTGTAACATTCTATGAGAAGCTTCACCAACTTCAAATGACTAAAAAGGAAATATTTACTCTAGCATTTTAGAAGTTTCCAATGTAGATATTCTTGAACTTGATAATCTTAAACATTACCTAATTGATGATAAAAAGAAAAAGTATATACAAGGTTTTCAATTTCGAATACCAGACTCATCTTGGTCCATGGCTGGACCAGTACGAATCTGGTCCATTTCTGGCAGAATACTGATACATAGTACATTGGAACGTTCTGAAGAGAAAGAAGGAAGGAGGAGGAGGAGGAGAAAGGAGGCGGTGGAGGAAGAGAAGTAGGACGAGAGGTAGTGGAGGAAGAGGAGATGCGCTGGCAGCAGGTGGCAGGTAGCAAGTCCACGAGCAATGACAGGCACGCACACAGCAGTGGACAGCAGGCACATGAGCAGAAGTAGGTGGCTGGCACCTAAGCAACAGCAGGCACATGGGCAGCAATTGGCGCCGGGCATGCAAGCAGGAGTAGGTGGAGGGCACGTGGGCAGTGGTAGTAGAGAGAAGGCCCTCATGAGAAGTCACAAGCGACAACTCCTTGCGCCCAGTCTTAGGCGGAACACTCTGTTCCAAATGGTCCGCCTCCCAATGGTCGATTGGGTTAATAAATACCAACGGAACTAGAAGAAATTAAAAAACCATGGTTATTTGATCTCGGATGTTAACTAAATTGAAGTTCTGCAGGAAGACATTTCATTCCCAAATATCTCCTAATTTTCCAGGAGCCATTGATTCACAAAGTCTAGAATTTTGCAGAAAAATGATATAGACAACTATAACAGAGAATATTACACAGGCAGTTGAGCAACAGGACAGAGGTACCTCAGAAATTTCATTGTGTACATCACTTAGTAAGACTGCATCACACGTGCCATCATGATTAAGAAAATCTGCAAATGGGATCTAAAATTTGTTTTTTTTTTTCAGGTTCAGAAAATGAAGCAAACATGAACTTATGTAAATTAAAATACCATTTTCTAAAAATAAGTACAGCGTGAAATCCATACCAAAGATACACCCTTGGAGGTGTCCCATGCCCGTGAGGTAACTGCAACAGTCCATTAATATTGCCAGCCTCAGAATTTAGAACATCAGAAAACAAGAAAGCAGCAATAAGATGCCTAGAAAAAGAAAGTGTGAAACGAATAATGAGTCAGGAATTGTAGATTTCATCAAGTGCCACCCAGCTTAACCGGCATTAACCCAAAGAGGTTTGCAAAAGAGGTCTGCCATATCAGCCTGAAATCCTACTTGCCCAAACAACACCAAGGCATTCAAAATAAAGCTTGGGCAACACAAAAGCACATCTACAACACCAATAATCAAAAGAGATATAAGATATTGGAAAAAGAAAGGTGGTACAAACTACAAGGAAAAATTATAAAATCACATGAAGATTCAGACACAAGCAGATGAACATGTTCAAAAAAGTTGCACCAGAAAAATGCTGACAACCTACAAATAATTAGGATGTATTGTCAGTCATCTGATCATTTAACAAGTGGGAAGTGGAAATGCAGAACAACAAAGTCAAACTTCATACTCACACCAAAATCTGTAGGAATAAATGGAATAAAATATGTTTTTTGAGAAACAAGAGCCTGCTCACACAAGGAGTCATGTTTTATTGAGAGAGACTACAACCATCCAAAGATTAAGTTGTGAAAGCAAGAATTAATTACCTTATGTGCCATGGTTATACAAACTCATAAAACAAGGCCACTAGACTAGGCAAGAAACTAAACCCAATGCCAGTAGCTTGAAGAATCTGCTAATGAATAGTTGAAGACTTTGAACATTCAACGAAAAGATCTACATGATATAATAGAAGGGAAACCAATAGATGAAGAGGAGAAAGGAATAAAACTAAGGTCACAGCAACTTTTTCTGAAAAATTGTCTGAACAGTAGATTAGCTATGATGATATACAAGGCAGGCATAGATGAAATGCAATGCATGGTATTAAAGAAATATGTGATACAGATTCCAAAGTTCGACATCACGACAAGAACATAAAGCATATAAAAAGTACCAGTAGTACTAGATCATGTCAAAACAAGAGTTCTATAATTGACTTCAGATGTATGCGTGGAAGATTTATTATGTAAAAAAGGAAAAAGAGAAAAGGATCATATAGGTGCATATCTTGTTTCACCAATCATATGCTTCTTGTACAAATAGAAAAGTAGGAACCACCTTTCAAGTAGCAGAACTGCACATTTGCTCCTTGAAAAATGTGCCTTTGCAAATGCAGAATTGCAGAATAAATGCCTAGAACTTACAAATCACAAACCTTTGACAAGAAAATCGAGTCATTCAGATGTTCCCAAAGAATGTGAGTATGTTGATTGATGGTGTAATCATTCCATATACATATCTACTAAAGAATCATATCAAGAATAAAAAATTAAGAAAATTCACACCTAAAATCTAAATTTAAAGTATAAAAAAGCAAGAGAATGTGAGATTGTAGAGACTAAACAGACATTCCAAAATAATGGAGTCATTTCAAACTATTGCTGGTAATATAATTTCCTTCTCTATTTGGAACATACCTAGAGCATACGCGTGCATGAAATCCATCAAATGAACATCACCAAAAACATAAGGGAACTGTTCTAGAACCTGAAAATAAAGCCCAAACAGGATGAATATGATCATATCTAATGTGTGGCTGTCACTCTCTTGTCCATCTATGATTAGAGAAGGGAAAAGTGAAAAGGTTAATGACCATAGAATAGGATGGATATTGCATACTGTAAATAAACCTTGACACAATCATTTTACAAGCAGAATGATATTCAAAATCAATTAGAACACATATCTTGCAAAGATTACAAGCCAATGACTATAGTGAAAGAAATGGCAATAGTAATGTAATTGATTTTTTATTTTTACTTAAATGATTATTGTCAGTCAGAAATGACTATAGTATCATTTCTTGTTGTTCAACACAGATCTTGCAAAGGAATAGGCAGTCAATGACAATATATTTTAGTAGTTACATTACTGAACCAGCAGACATACAGGGCAATGACTATAGTATCTCACAAAAAAGCATATTAATTTCTCTTATCCAGCAGCAGTCAGGAAAAAAAAAAGACAACGGAAAGGTTAAGTTTCTCATTTCTAGTACAACTTAACTGAGAAAATATGCTAGTAATATGGGGAAGCTTTAAGGATAATATATCAGCAATGATTATAATCAGAAGATTTCAAGTGAACATCAACTATTTCACACTTCAATCTTTGGTGGGTAATAAGCACGAAAAAGCTTTAAGCAGAAAACAGGATTGAACATGTATGAGCACCAACCATTTAAAAAATCAAGCTAAAACATCTCCACTTGAACTTTATAAAAAGAGAACAACCATGACATATTATCGACAATGTAAATACTAGGTTCCTGAATACAAACTGGTCCAAGCACTGAGTATTCCTTCTTTATGTGAGCTTGCAAGTTGATAGTTTCCTGATAAATTGCGCTTTCTTGAACCATCTCAAGTTCATCTTTGCTCCAAAAAATCTGGAATATAATTATGTAATTAATACTTTGTCTTACTAGGCAGTTACATGAAAGCAAAAAAGATCAAATTTTGGTATATTTGTTTAGTGCTTAAAGAAAATAGGCAGAGGTAGAGGATAGTTTTTCAATTCATAAGCTAGGTAAGAAGAAAGAGACAGATCACTAACTGATCAAAGCAAGAAATTTCATTCTAATGATCAAATCTTGTGTTTGACATCTGACGTATTGGCAACTTCTGCATTTTTAAGCACTAATTTTCGACAAAAAGAATCACGTCAAATGCTTCTCGTGCCTCAACATGGAAAACAGCAGAGATATTTAGCTGAATATTTAAATTACAGTCGAGCATATTCAACATTCTATTCTTTCTAGAATAATCCCTCATAACAATATTCCTTGGTCTTAAACATCTCATGCAATGCAAATTCAATAGCATACCTTTTACCGGCGAATGCCAATCAAAAATGAGATGAAAGCACTTGCAGATATCATTATTTCTCAACAAAAAACTGACATCAGGGAGTCAAGACACCAAGAAACGAAGATATAATATATAAGGACTAGGACACAAATTTTTCAGACTAGATGTCTTGTCTCCCTTGGTGAACAGAAGAGCTTAAAAAGAAATGATGTACTAAACACCTCTTAAATGATAGCTTGTAACTACCTTTAACGATGAAACAAATTCTGCATCCATATCCATAGCCAAAAAAGACAACCCTTTACTGAGTAGGATTAACACTTTTCCTTAAAAATGAAGACCAAAATCATATTAAGCAAATGAAGTGATGTGATGATTAGGTCACTCTATAGCCTTATAAGTGAATTAAGCAAGCAAATAGGTTAGTAGCTATTTCTCCCAAGTCATCATTTCTTATGAGTCAAAAGTACATACTGCATTATGCATCTCATCTACGGAAGGAAGACCATTGACATAGGTCGCCCATCCAGAATACTGCAATGACAAAAATGATAGTGACAGAACTAAGTTTAGAAAAATAAATGATCATAATAAAGACTTAATGCTTGATACCTCTCCATGTTTTTTTTCTGCTAAAAGAACTACCGCAAGTCGTGATACATCTTCAATGTCACAAGGAAGTAACAGTTTGATTTCCCCAGAGATGTTCTCTGAAGTTATTTGCTTCATATTGACAAGGAAAGATGTTAAGAGAGAAACCTCAGAAAAAGAAAGTTTTGAGTATAATATTATGTTAGCAGGAACATACTGCGATAAAAGGAACCTTTAATATGCATTCTCCAGATTTTATATTCTTTGAAGCAAATAATGACCTGAAATTAAAAGAACAACCTTTTAAATAAATGAGCATCTACTGATAAAAATCCTTAAAGAGAACCAGTCCAACAAGAGAGTGACTGAGACCCTAAATATTGTCTGACTCTAAATGCACAGAACCAAGAAGTGCTACCCCATTATAATGGTAACATTCCTAATTGGCTGCTATTGCTTCTAAAAAAATCATTAATTTCAAATAACGTCTTCAAAGTTACAAATCATTACTGCCCTTAAATATTTAACTGCAACCTAAGCCTAATGAGCCTGCTTAGCAACATAAAATATCACTTTCGTATAGTACAAAGTATTAACCTATAAAGGAGCATGACACGGTGATAAGTAAAAGAAGTAACTTTGTCACTCGCAAATGCTGAAATTATATGTGCTAGCAAATAAAAAGTTAAAGAATTTATATATAAAACTCCATATTAACCTGCCATGGATGGAATTGCCAAGTGACAACACTGAGGATATCTCAGAACCTGCCTTCTGTCTCAACCATCGCAAGAATTTGTCACTTTCTTCATTTAACTCGCATTCCTTTAAGGGAAAGTAAAGGTTACAATAACTCATTACATAATGCTGTAATTCAAAATATATATATAGTTTCTAAGAAACATCAGTTGCAGTTTATGTGACCTTTGTCTAACCCTAAATCTTAATCAACCAAACCAATTTACTTGTACTCGGACAGCTGCTATGGCGGGTATCGAGTGGAATCCTGAAGGCTTATTGTATATATTTGATCCAACAGAAACACCACATTGATCCCAGATTTCTCGAAAGGCCAGAACTCAAGAGGCGATGGATGCGAAGGCGACAGGTGTTCAAGAAATTTGATCCAAGAGAACCCACACATCACGCGCGCGCAATACAGAAAGAAGGTAGGGAGTAACAGGGGAAGAAGGCAAGGAGATGGGAAGAGGGAGGAAGGAGGTAAGGGGAACGAACCTCGGGCGAGGCGGCGGAAGGGGAAAGGTTGCAGCGAAGGCGGCGAGAGGTAGAAGAGAGCAACGGGAAGTGGGGAGAACGGAAAAGGGAAGAAGAGAGCCGTGCGATTCGAACGCCGACTCGCATCTGCTGACGCTTCTTTGGATGCCGCCCGCTTCGGCTGTGCGAAGTGAGACGATATCCCAGTGGCAATTATTTTTCATTATTTTTTTATTTAATTCGGGATTTAATAGAAATGACACCTATATATATATATATATATATATACCGAATTATTAGAAATGACACATATATATATATATATTACATATTTTACTTATTTCGGTCTCTATATTTTAAAAAATTATATTAACATATCTATTATTACAAATGTTAAACATCTAGGTTCATCTATTTTAATGATGTTAGTTTTACTGATAAAAATAAAAATAATAAATTTAATATTTCGATACTAACATACGATATCGATTATGATAGTCGAGCGATCCTTTATCCCTCAATGCTTTTATTGTCACCCTCCGCCTCCTCTCCCCCTCGCACTCACCCCTCTTGTTGCTAACGCAACACGCAACATGTATCTCTCTCGTACTCACCTCTATAGTTGTCATTATTAGCTATAGTCTTAACTGTCGCCTCTACCATGAGAACTCTTCCTCATGCTCACCCCTCTCATTGTTATTGTCAACTAGTGTCCATGTCAACACTAGTGACATCATCATCCACCACCATCGAAATATTAAATTTATCATTTTTATCTTTTATTTTTATATTTTTATTAATAAACTAATATCATTATGATAGATTAAATAATTTATTTTTATAATTATAAAAAAATAATATAATTTTTTAAAGTATAAGAATAGAAATACTAAATATGACTAACTATAGGGGGTAATATATGCAATTAGCTCATTCATTTCATAATATTTGTTTTATCAACATTATAATTTATGATAAAATGATCTTCTATGAATCTGATAATTGATACTTGCATCTTAACAACTTTTGAGCAAATATTGTTTCTCCCTCATTCATTCTTTTCTCAATCGTATAAGTAATTTTTTCTAAACCTCTAACATTATTAGTTTGTGTTAAAAGGATCAAGATTGAGAAAATTAACCATCATTCAAACTCCATCAATTATTTCCTCTTTAATCATGTCTCGACATCTCAGATGATATATTTGTCATCCGTCATGTCTAAATCGAGTTGAGTTATTCTTTCTTTTTTTTCATCAACCGACCAATCAAAGTTAATAGACAATATACTAAATAAATCTATATAAATTTCTTTCTAAGATGGCCTTTCCCTATTCAAAATTTATCAATCACACTTTATTATATCAATTATTTTTTTTAAAACCAACAAAAGAATTTAGGTTAAAATTCCTAAACTCACACATTGCTTCTCTGAAGATATATTTCATTACTTAAACAAAGGCAGATCAATTAAGATATTTAGGATTGATGAGATTAAAGAAAAGAAAATTCTTTGGAAAAGTCTCTCTCCATTTTTTTTTTTTTTTGTGGATTTTGAATTTCTCATAGAGAGGCTTTCTTTTATAATATCAATATTCCCCCTAAACCCATAGACATGACTTCATTGGTTGAGAAAATGAGGAAAATAATACATAAACATTTTCATTGAGGGAGAAAAATTAGCACCTTTTATTGAAATTTTGGTAAAGAAAATTCTCAGCATAAAAAATGAAAAATATTTTTTTTATAAAATCACCCATAAAAATAATTAAAGAGATATAAAAAAATCATTTAAATAAATATATATATAAAATCATTGCTTATTGTCATACTTCAAATAGTAAAAGAAATGACTGCCTATTCTCTGTAGCAAATGATTAGGAAACGTGATTATATAATATGAATGAATAGTAAAAGAAAGTAATTACTATGAATTATTGCAATTGTCTTTTTATGATCTAAAAGTTAAAATACAAAAATAAATGTAATTTCTCAAGAAAAGCCATGAATTCTGAGTTTTTTTTTCTATATCATGTCTCATATTTCCAAACTGTCTTGAGAGAGATCAACTTCTTAAAATGATAGAAATATCATCTAACTGCTAACAGTATTTTTCTTATCGAAACCCAACTAGATGAACCAGTCAAAAATTAATGCCAACTTTGATTATCAACCTTATTATATGATTTTATGCTTCGTAAAATAATTTAATTAGGATTTTTCATTGACACCTGATAAGAATAAAGATATTTAGATATAAAATAAAGATAATAAATCATCTTTTATTTTTAGCGTAAGATTTTTAAATTTAAAATATTATAATATTTGTTGGGTAAATTCTTAGAAAAATCTCCTAATTTTAGGTTTTTTTTTAGCATTATAAATTTAAAAAATTATTGTAAAGTTTACTTAGTAGTATGAAAATATCATTTTGGCTTGTAATTTTTAAAAATTTCTATCGTAGATCCAACCATAGTCGTGCCTGGCCGATCAGCCCGCCAACCCTCACTTGCCCGTCGACTCTTATGCAGAAGCATATATGGTAAAAAGGAGAGGAGAGGGTCACCCAATGGAACTAACCCGGGCTTGAACGCGCGTGCGACAAGTAGAGATATGACGAATGATAGTGATCGATAGGAGCAAAATTATTATTTTGAAATAAATATTTTATATACAATTTTAAACTTAACACGCCTTACGAGAAAAACCCAAAGATAATTTTTTTTAAAAAATTACTGATATATTTTTTATTTATTGATAATTTATGATGATAAAAGATATTCATAGTTACAAAGTTTTTATAGCAATTTTTTTGAAAAAACCTCTAACTTTAATAATTTCCCATATAGCACTTTAATTTAAAAAAAATTCTCGAAGTATTTTTTTTTAAATGATCATTCTACTCCTATCGGCCACCTCTTTCTATTGCGAAAAGTTGCTTATCCATCGTGCTATTGGTTGTCTTTACGTGTGAGCTTGCTTATACTTGTGATAAGCGATTAAGATGACTAAGATAGATATGGATTTTTATAAGAATAATGGTGGAGGTGATGCAACTAGGAAAAGACAATGATGTAAGATAAAAAGTGATGATAGGTTCAATAAAGATAGGGGTAAAATGATATTTTCACGTAGCACTCTATAAGAATTTTTTATGATTGAAAAGCTAGGAAATGATTAAACTTAGGAGCTTTTCCGATTGTTATGTTTTTATCATTGCAGTGTTTTTGTTTTTGTCATTCGGACAGTATGATTTTATTTAAAAATATTACATAGAAAATTTATTTAATTAAAAATTCACACTAATCATAACTATCAACCTTATTATAGGTCTTGAGATATTATAATATAATTTATATAATAATTTTAGTAGTTTTATAAGAATTATAAAGGTTTTGACGTATTCCAAAGTAAAAGATAATACAGTCACTAATATTTTTCCACATAGTCTTAAATTTAAATTTAAATATTATTTTTTTAATGAACGGCAAAAAAAGGGGAAAAGAGGAAGTTATATTATGATTGAATAAAGTTACATTATTTTTGGTTCGATAATAAACAAATATTATAATTCTATTACAGCGACAAGACCTTTCCAACTCAGCGATCCGTTTCTATCAATATTAGCCAATCGCAGACGCCCATCTCAGCAATCCGTGTCTATTAGTTACATCCATCCATGTCCGTCCATTCGCTGTTGATCAACGGTTGAAATGCGTCGATGTCCGCGATTCATCTTCGCAGCCTCGTTACTCTCTTCCACGATAAATACCCACCGAAACCTAAATCCATTCTCGTCGCTTCGAGCTGTCCAATTCTTGCGGTGTCAGGTGAGCTGACGAACTCAAGTCTCGCTCTTCGTTCGATCGCTGGTTCTCGAATATCATTCTAAATCCTCCTTCTTGCTTCAAAATTAACGTCACGGCGCCTTGATTTGCTGTAGGAGGTTGTGGATTTTGCTTCGTTTTGGTGGGTGGCCATGTCGGGGCGAGGAAAGGGCGGCAAGGGTTTGGGCAAGGGCGGGGCGAAGCGCCATCGCAAGGTGCTCCGCGACAACATCCAGGGCATCACGAAGCCAGCGATTCGGCGCCTCGCGAGGAGGGGCGGCGTGAAGCGCATCAGCGGCCTCATTTATGAGGAGACCCGCGGCGTCCTCAAGATCTTCCTTGAGAATGTGATCCGTGACGCTGTCACCTACACCGAACACGCTCGTAGGAAGACTGTCACCGCCATGGACGTCGTGTATGCTCTGAAGAGGCAGGGAAGGACTCTCTATGGTTTTGGTGGTTAGGGCTTCATCTCTGCTAGAAGTCTTGCTGTCAAGAAACAGGGAACGAAGGATTGGGTGGGAGGTTATGTTGGTCTCATATGGTATAATAACGTATCTAGTCGTTTGTGTAAGTAATGATTTGGAATCGCTTCTCAACTTTATCAATCGTCTTATTGCCTCTGGTGAATGATAATGACTCTTTCTGAGGTCTTATAGTTGACGTATCTTTGCTGTCGTTGAGTGCTTATAAATGTGCCTCTGATCTCTTGTAGGATTTTTAAGCTTGTTAATTAGGCTGTGTGTTACTGTCTTTTCTCAGGTTAAATGGGTGAGAGATTGAATCAAGTATATGTTCATGTGGATTGTTTCTGTGTTTTAATTTGGCATTGATCAGAAACCTCAAGTTTCTGATCTTTTCTTTTGTGATTTAGTTGTACACAATTATGGCATTATGATACTCTTACTGCAAGAATTGATCTGTAGTGGTGGAAGAACATCATATGTGTTGTGGTAGATTCTTGATTCATTGGTGTATCCTCTTGATTATTTTCATGGATATTTGGCATGTATATTGGTGCATATAAATCTTTTTGATTAAATCAATTTCTTTTGCCTTATTGTCTGAAACAATCTTTTAATTATGTTTTTGTTGAGTAGTCTGAAATGCTTTTTAAAATATTTCTAAGAATGCTTTGACTACTTATGTTGATATCTCCAATTCTATCAAAATAGTCCAATGATGAGAAGAAAATGTTGGAGAAAGTGAAATTAATACATGGTAATTAATACCTGATGCATAATTTCTTTATCTCCATGTAGTGCAGGTCATTTACTGTCTGAGTCTCCACTTGTGTGAATCATATCAGTGGTTTAATCAATGAAAGAACTCAAGGTCTCAGGCTGTTTCCCATCAATGTGATCAACATCCATTACACTGACTATGCTGCAGGATAACTATTATTGTCATGATGTTGTATGTGTCTTTATAGGAAAGGGTATATTCTTTCTGGCTTGGGTGTTGAGGATTTATGTATCACATTGGTCTTGCTGTTAAATATTGTCTGGCAATATGAGCACTTAGTTTTATTAGATTTTTTCGGTAATTTGCATTTTAAATTTTCATGGTATTTGTGGATGCAAATGTCTCACTATTTGCAGCTACTTTAGCTAAATTGTTGCTGTGGCAGTCTTCATGGTATGCACTCTTTGCTAAATACATGTAGGTGCAAAAGTCGAATGTTCCTCGTTATATTTTTCTCGTTTCTCCATTTAGATACTGTGCTTGACTTGATCAAATGAATATTTGAGGCTATTCTTGCCAAGCCATGACTCCAATGCTAGTTGAACAGAATTAGTGCTGGATATTGCAATTGAGCAGAATTATCGGTTTCCCTATGCTGCTGTGTCTCTTTGACTTGTGTACTTGACACTGTTTGGTTAAGACCTCTGGCTAAGACCATGAATGAATTTTCTTCTCATAAGATCTATAGATGCTGGCCAGTTTAGCTTCTTCTGTTTCCAATCCAAATGCAATGTGCCATCACTTACTGTAAGAAAAGCCCTGCTGTGGATATAGCCAATGGTTATGGCACGATGCACTTGGGCTCGTATCTCTTTCAAACAATGTTGTTCCACTAGTTGAAGGTCTGGCTAATTTGTGCTTATTTCCTTTTTCCAGTGCTGATTATGACTAATTTGTTCATTTTGGCTTTCTCTGGGTAGTAGTTATTTGTCGATATGAAGATGAACATATTTGATTTCTTTGGTATTTCTTGTGAAGAACAACCTTTTCAGAGATAGATATCATTACTTGTGCTCTTCTACACTGATGCCTGACTTATTATATTCTTTGTTTACGCTGTTGTATCTCTTGTTTTCACACCAACATTGCTTCTAGTTTCTGGACCGTTTTTCTTGCTGCAGAAACAAATATTATCATTGTGTTAGAAGTTTAGTAGAACTATCACTTACAGGCATATGTTACTGAGGAAGTTGATGAGCATATTGCATTTAAGTTGAATGTTCATTTAGAGATCTTGTGTAACTCTTCTGTCTTGTCTCTGTGACATGTACTTATCAACAAAATGCAGATTATTTTTAGGTTTGTCTCATCCTGCTGAATCTTCATCTTGCTAAAACCCTAGTTCATCCAGATTTTCCAGGTTTCTACTGGGAATACTGGGAGTGTGTCTACAACGAAGGAATGCGATTGGGAAAGACTTTTGAGAATTAATATAAGTGCAAAGTAAATCCCATGGGTCTTAAAGAATTGCTCTGCAGTTTCTGTATTGCTTTAGAACAACAGGTATGTTTCTATGGGTTTAATGAAGTTGTAGTCTTGAGGGGAAAATATTGCAGGTTAGCATTATGCTTGCTGGGGGTTTGCTTATCTTCTGTTCCGGATTCTTAATTAGAGGTGTGCTAGAGCTAGAAAGGTAATCTACATACCTATTATACCTATCATTTGTGGAGACTTTGATCTTTATGGAGATGGATCCTTTAAATTTTTATATTCTAAATCTAATCTTTAATCAAGTTCAAATATGATTTTTGTATTTTTAATATTTACTTTCTAAATTAATAAATTTATTTAGACAAAAGATAAACTAAATTAATTGCATGAGATTTTGGATAAAGTATTTCTGAGAGTGCCCAGGTAAAATATTCCCTACCGGTCATGTAGCTATTGATTTGATATTAGAATTGTTCAACCAGTTGCCCATATATAAATAAATGCAGGTACGTAGAGATCTTTATTTGGGCTAATTAGCTAATTATAAATTATTTCCTTACTTAAATCTTTTTAGTATTTCGGTTCTTAGACTTAATAAATTTATATTAAAATTTTTATAATTATGAAAATAAAATATTTAGTTTTATTTATTTTAACATTATCGATTTTATTAATAGAAATATCAAAACGATGAACAAAAATATAATTTTAATATTTTAATCACGTTTTTGATGATGACAGACGTCAGTGTAGTTGGGGGTTGTAGATGATTATTGTAGATGAGGAGAGAGAGCGATTGTGAGAGGTGAGGTGATAACACAGATGTTGATGCATATGTAGATGTAGAGCATCGCTCGATATCTATTTCTATGTTGATGTAGATGCATATGTAAAGTAGTAGCTTGCTCTACATCTGTATCGACACCTACAACGATGCGGAAAAGGATGCTATTGCTTTGCATCTACTTTATACCGATGAAGATGTCGAATGATGCTTTCGTCTCATTTACGTTAGCATCGATGTAGTTATTAAGCGACGCCAACATTCATGCAGAATGATGAAAGTGTCGCTTGATATTTGTATCGACGTTGATGCAAATGTAGAGAGTCGATATCTGCATTATCATCTCACATATCGTTGTTGTCATTCTCTCAACATCCCTAATAGTCATTCACAATTCTCATTGGTACTATTGTGTGTTGTCATTGAAAACATAATTAAGATAGTAAAATTATCTTCTTACTCATCATTTTTATATATTCATTAATAAAATTGATGACATTAGGCTAAATAAAATTAGATATTTTATTTTATAATTATAGATATTTTAATATAAATTTTTTAAACCCAGATACTAAAGAGATCTAACTAAGTATAACAATAATTAACCCTTTTATTTATAGCTTCAAGTGAAATAAGGTATCTTATAGATTTCAAGTGTCGAGGCAATTGATTCGATTTTGTGGGGACATGCGATACGAATAATATCATCCAATTGGTGATTAATTAACCGTCATTAGACTTATCTGGCAGTTGATGTGGTCCTTAATCCACGTGAAAGGGTCATAACCGCAATAACGGTGATCCATTCCTCCATATCGTGACCCGTGCCGGTATATATTATCCCCCACCAGACCAATAGGGAACCGACACGAGACGGTGGACGCACGCCACTCGTTTAGATACGTGGTGAGTGCAGGAGCTCGAAAGCGATTGAAAACCACCACGAGGGCAAGTTGTTGAGAGGTGGGACGTCTTGGCTTCTCTCTTTGCCGCTTCTACACGGTTGTTCATCTCCCTTTCTTTTTCTCTATCGATCTCTTCCGTCTCTTCTCGCGCGGATGGATCCGATCAGGTAAGAGTCGTGCCCGGTGCAGATCTTTTCGTCTGTGACTTTCTTTTTTCGGGTTTTTTTTGGGGGGGGGGGGGGGGGGGGTTTTGGGTTTTTT
>LVTN01000563.1:99028-110669 GCA_001649415.1 Musa itinerans | reverse complement strand
GTGGTTTTTTTGTGGGGGGGGGGGGGGGAGGGTCTTTGAGTTGTTTCGGAGAAGGTTGTGGGGGAGATCTGCATGGAACAAAGACAGCGGAGGAGGACGGGCGGATCGAGCATGAGCGGTTTCTTCCCTGGGAAGGTTTGGGATTCTTTTTGGGTTTAGTAAACGGCTCGGATGCACTGGATGCTGTATTGGCGTGAGATTCAAAATAATCCGTACCTAAGCCGAAGAGAAATTTGTTATGGTTCAAGCGATTGGCTGGGAATCTACGCCGGATCTGTTGGTCTTACGATTTCATCTTTTTGAAAGTTGAGTTTAGAAAAGCAATGATCTGATAGTCTTTTAAGGCAGAAGGGGAATCGGCAGCTTTGGTGGCCGTTGCAAGAGCTCTATGATGGTTCTTGTGTAAGCTTTCAACAAGTTCATAATTCTAATTAGCTAATTGGAAAGAAGATCGGGTTCATATTTTTATTTCGCCTTCTTCTCATGGTGTTATTGTTGCTACTGTTTAAGTAGCTAGCTGTTGAGGAATCGTGCCGAGGAAGCTTTGGCTGGCCTTCTTTTTGCTATACCTTATTGGTTAAATCTAGAGGACAATAAAACTTCATTTGACAAGTCAAGGAATCTTAAATAATTTGGGCCCTGGGTTTTGGTCCCATGAATACAAGATTTTTGGCAGGAACATAAGTCACTGTTGTTGGTCAGGAAAAATGAAAAGTCATGATACTCCTGACCTATGTGGAACGTGACATTTGGATTGTGATCTTGTTCATTCTTTTCCAGAATCGACGCATATTTTAAGGAACGGTTTTTCAGCATCATGAACTTTTGGGTAGATGTTACAAGATTTACTAATTGACAGTTGACATTCATTTAAATGGATCGTGTTACCTTGATGGACTATAAGGTTATTGGTTGTTTTGACAGGCATAACTTTTTTGGGTAACTGAGTGATGGATATTTGTGCCTTTGGTAGATCTGTTAATGTACAGAAATTATGGATTAATACTGGTTTGTTGAACCACTTATCACATGAAACTGTTTGTTTTTTATTTATATAAATCTAATTTAGTGGTGAAGCAATATGTGCTATTTTATGGAGGGTAACAATTTGGATACTGAGTCCTGTTCCACATCTGAGCTTGTATGCATTAGTTCGAGAGAGTAGCAGGTGAATTTCCTGATAATCTTGAGGACAAGTTTTCCGTTCTTGCTCTCGTCGAGTATCCCAGCTTTTGTCCACAGGGTTGCATAAGGAGTGGAAAACGAGTTCTGCATTAAATTAGGCTCCAGAGATCAGCACTTGTAAGTTTGTGTCCTTGTGTAATGCCTTTTCTGGGTAAGTGGTTATAACAGGTAACTAGGCAATTGCAGGAGAGGCATGGAGAAGATCAGGTTTTAAAGACCATATCATGATTCCTGTGTTCAGAATCTGGATTGAAACTGTCTTCTGCCTGGAAAGCATTTGAGTGGCTTTTACTTGTTGCTATAGATCTATGTAAAACTATGTGCATAAGATTTAAAGTGGTTATTGGACTGAGATGAGAAACTATATGCTTTGCCGGACCAGTAAATTCCAGTTGGGACAATATTTGAAACCATGGTTCTATTGTTCCTCATTTTATCTTCTTTCGGAGCTTCGTCCAATTATTCACCCAAAGAAAATATTTTTTATTCTATCTTTTCTTGTAGTTTCACCTTTACATTCTTATCCGGCTATACTGATTTTTCTTAAATGTTGTTTCTTAACTGTTCAATATTGTGTTTCATGGAGCATAAGTTGTCTAAAAGCTATCTTATTAAAACTTTCTTTTAATTTAAAAGAGCACATGATGATCATGCAACACTATCGATTTATTTTCCCAACTTATCATCAATTTCTCCTTTTAAATCCAAGATGCCTAAACTTTTTAGTTATAGAAACTTATTTTTTATTCATCTTAATAGGACCATCCATTTATTTGTAGTATTACTAAAATTACAAATCATCATTGTATAGTTATTTGGTACAATAATTCTGTTGATGCTGATTATATTGTAGAGGCATCATTGAAATGACATTAAATGACATCATTTGTCTATATTTCTCTTGTCAGCTTTGGCTTCATCACTGAATCTAATACTTATCTGCTCATGTTTGTGTACTCTTTTAGGGTTGATGGTGATGCACCTTCACATTCCGATAATAGATTAGTTGATACTGCATCAGCATAGATCATTCTATGTTTCACTCCGTTTAAGAGAATTAAGATAGCTTATCTCTTGGTCAGCCATAATCTTAGCAAATGCAGCTACATAAAGAGGTGTTTCTTCTTGTTATATTGATATTATGAAATTTGTAAAGTAGGCTTTATACCTGTTGAATATTAACTTTTGGATTTTATTTTGGCAGTTTGAAACTGACCATTCAGATCATCACTCTGGTGAGTCTATTTCAGGTATGCCAATAAAAAAAAGGCTGTTTCATTTGTCACAGTGCTCATCTTCTCTGTCCCAAGAAACATGTACAATGCCCCATAATTGTAGGGGGCAACCTAAAAAGTTCTTTCTCGAAGAAGAATCTTCTGTTTCAGAGAATGGTGCTGCTCTAGCACTAGACACAAATACCATTCCTAAAGACTTCCTAAAGTCTTCCTCCACATTATCTGGTCAGAAATCTTATCTTTGTGGTCCTAACATGTCAATGTTTCATTCAAGTGCTGTCCAAGCTGATCATGAGAACATGGAACTCAAGAAAGCCACAAGTACTTTCAAGGGATCAAATATGGTGGAAGACCCGAACATAGATGACAGATCATCCCTTAGCTTGAGTATGGAAAAAGGAAAACAGTTAGCACAACTCGGTATATCTGAAATGGTTATAGGTGACAGGCATATTGAAGGGAAAATTGCTTCAAGTGATGTGCCTGCATTTAGAGGCGTTGAAACAACATCCAATATGCGTTTAACATCATGTAATGATAAGAAATGTCATGCTTACAACTCATTGGAGCGAGAGAAAGTTGAAATGTGTTCAATGGATCTGCCTCTGGTCAAGGGGTCACAACATCCGAATCCAACCATGTACAATGACTTGGATCCAAAATATGGTTCTTCTCATCACTGTGTGAACAGAGTAAATTGGGATTTGAATGTTCCGATGGAAGTATGGGATGCCAGCATAAATGATTCAATTATAGAACACGACATCAATAATAGGTTAAATCAGAGGGCCATGCACCAGCAAAACATTGACAGATGCCTTTTCCAAACTACTCTCGGGACCATCGGGAGTGATTTGACATTAGGAACATCTATGGTTGAGAAAAATCATTGCAGCCCCAGATTGACAGATCTGGGAATGCCTGCCGATGACAATAGAGAGTATGAAGGTGGCTTGGAATTGCAGCTTAGACCACCTAGCCGGCCGGAGTTACGAATTAAATGGGGAAAGATAGCGCCTCCCGATCTAAGCCTGTCGTTGACTGGGAATCTTTCAGATGCATCTTGTAGAGTTGTGAAACCTGAACCATGTGAGGACAACAGTCATAAAGAAACTGAAAATTTTCAACTTAGTAGTCTAAAACCAGTGGGTATTAGCCTTGTGAAATCTGAACCATGTGATGAAAGTTCTCAGGGTGAAGCTTCCAGTGTAGCTGTTCCCTTTGATCAGGAACCTTCAGTAGGCAGAATGAGGAAATCAGAAGCACCTCAGGAACTTGAGGGAAAGTCATCAAATCTGGAGTTGGAGAGTCATCAATTAACATCGTGTTGTACAGACATCCCCTTAAGTAAGGTTAAGGCTGTGGTTTTGAACTCTAATGTTGTGCTTCATGATGGTAGCCCAGTTATCCCTGATAATTTAATGATAAAATCAGGTGAAAGCACTTGTCTATCCTTAGACTGCACCACAGTATCAGGTGCTAGTATACCTTGTAAAGCTGAGGTTATGCTTACGGACACTTGCACTCACCATGATTCACAAAAAAGTACTGTTAAACCATTGGATATGGTTGTAGACTCTGTCGTTTCTGATGCAAAAGGATTTATTACAAATGAAACAGAAATTTCTGAAACTGCTGAGGTAGCTTCTACACTGCATCATGAATCTGTGGTTTCTGATCTTGAAGAACCCATGGCTTGTGATGGTATGTCCGAAGGTAGTGCTGAAATGGACTTCTCAGGTGGTGAATGTTATACTTCACCGAAAGTAGTTGCTAGAGATGATCTTCATGTTAGTGACAAAAGTGGTGTATCAAGTGGTGGAGACCAGGACAGCATGGACTTGCCTGCTGAGATTCAGACAGAGCAGCCTATTGACGATGACCTACAGTTGGATGCTTCTAATTGTCTAAGGTGTTCAAGAGATGAGATCAGTAGATCTGAAGGTGGTGATCTTGAGGACAAAGGTGCTGATCTTAGAGATCCTGTGCCACAATGTGCAAATGAGGTTTCATGTGACCATGATGTGAAAAGAGTACATGGATATATGTCACATTGTGCCAATGAGGTTCCATGCAAGAATGTAAAGGAGGTACAGGGAGATGTTGCTACAGCCTTGTTTAGTTCAAACAGTGTTCCCATCATGGTGGAAGTACATTTGGATAAAAAAGGAAAACAAATAGTTTCTCAGGAGGCAAGGAGTGGTCATAGTGCCAAAGATATTGATGGGAATATGAAAGATGATAAAAAGCAGACAAGTTGTGACTTGACAACAGATGTGCATGAATTATCAGTCACTAGAGTGCTAAGGGCATCTTCTAGTAAGAGGCTTACAAAACCTTGTCATGGAGGAATAGAGATGCGCCTTGGAAAGGACAAGGTCTCAGAGATGAAGTCAAATTCCTTCGATGCGACTGCAAAAACCAATCGGGATAACTTGGGCAAATGGCAGATTAGTGGTAAGTATGCCAGTGCATCTATTAAGCATCCGGAATTGCCAGAGAGAGATTTTGATGTCAGTGGCATTGTAAATAAGCATGTTGATGATGCAGGTAGGCATAACCACATTAAGAATGCCGATGCTAGCGGTAAGAATAGACAGATTGAAAAGGTAAGTTCACCTACTATTAAGTCATTTGGCCAGAGGAGGCCTATTTCTGCTTGGACAGTTCCATCAGGGACTGAGGAGAGAGTGATTATTAAGCAGAGGCAAGACAGATTGTATTCTGAAGGGAGAAGGTGATAATTCTTGCTTTTGATGTTGTTGCTAGTTTCTTTTTTTGCAATTTATTATTTTTCTTCAATATTGTAGGCCTTCAGAAGTTGAAAGTAGGAAGAATCAAGGACAGCGTATTGATAAATGTGATTCTAACTACAGAAGCACTAGAAGGCATGGCAACCAGTATTTTGATCGGGATTCTGACACCCAGTATGCACCAGAATTTAATAATTCAGGGAAGCACCATCTCCCGAAGCTGAGTAAACGGTTGGACATTCCATTTGGCTCTGTTGGGAATGCTGATAGATTATTGAGAAAGTCAATAAATGATCAGCCAAATAATTCATCTCGTTTTCCATCTCAGAGGCAGTTTCCAGGGCACCAAGAGGTACCATCATTGCTGGGTGCCCGAAGTGCTGGATTCCCAGCAAAGAACACTATGTCGAACAGGTTCATTGGGAGAAAAATCCATGATGACACTCTACTGGCTCATGAGGACAATATGATTGGGAATTTACCTAGTGAAATGGTAGATAATGTATTGTATTCACGCCCGAACCTGCAATACGAGCCAACTGAGAATGATCTCATGACAAGGGGAAGGAGCTTTTCACCTCTCCGGAGGAGGCTCCATCCAGTACAGTACTATCGAGCACACTCACCTCGTATGTGGTCTTCACCTGGAAGATCACCTGAAATGGTAGTTGATAGACATCAAGAGCTAATAAGACATGGTACATCACCCGTTGTCAGGGTTGGTATGTCGAGATCGCCCCATCCACAACTTTGTTTTCCTGAAGATGGAATAGTCAGAAGGAATGTTTCGCCTCCTTATCCTCAGTTTCCTGCTGACATGAGAGATATGCTTCCTGTTGATGATCTTAACTTTCACAGGCCTGGTGGGGTTCTTCAGAGGAATTTTAGGAGGTTTGACATGATGCCACATGATACTGTTGAGGACTACCTTGGACCTCCAGACTTTGCTGATCATTTTGATCGAAGGGATTATTATGATAGGCGTGAACTTGTTCAACCTTTGCATCCAGGTTGTGATCCTGGTGACATTGGAAGGGATGCTCTTCCTTATGATGATGGTTGTCATAGGCCGATCAGGTTTTGCCCAGTGGGTGAAGTGATTCCTGCTAGGGGCAGCTCAAGGGACTTCGACAGGCACATAAGGAACCGACTTGGAAATGCTACTAACATATTACGAACACAGGAGCAGGGTGAAGATTACAGATATCATAGAAAACAAGGATGGCATGAAGGTGGTTTCAATGATACGAGGCCTAAAAGGAGAAAGTTCTAATAGCGTAGGTTGTTTTCAGGGTATTAGCATGTATGCCAAGAAAACTGGTTGCCAGCTCTTCGGCTTGACTTCCCTCTTTTATGGTGGCCCAGATTTGGTCCTTAATGGAGAATGGCGGGAATAGAAGGCGATCAGCATGACTCAGTTGGGTAAGTTATTGATGCTCAAGTATCAGCATGAGCAAGTTTGAGTATTAAAGCCATCATCCTAATTCTTCTTCATGGACTAATATGTTGCACTAACATGGTTGGCATTACTACAAAAATAAAAGAAAAATATTGGTTGGTACCAAGGAAAAATATATGTCGAGACATGGCATAGCAGTTTTATCGTATCCTTTTCAAGGTACTTGGCAGGGAAATATACTTAAGATGAGCGAAAATGAATCACTGTCTTTTGACTCGGTATATTATATCTTGCATACATCTACAGGATCCTAATTTTTCTTTAATCTACTTGAGTCGCACAATTAAGGCTTGTAACAATCATTTGGATTATCCAAAAGAGATGTTTTAGCTGATTTGGATTAACCTCAAGAAGAGAAAAGAGGAATAGAGCAGAAGGTTTACTGTTTGACTTGGCACCTGCAACATATGTATATATCTGGAAAATTGAGTTAATTGGCAAAGATTATTTTTTTATTTTAATATAATAAATTTATGCCACATAATCAATCATGCATAATTTCTGGTATTGTCATTCTTCTATAGAACCAGTTCTTCTGCAAACTACTGGTTCTTTATCGGAAGCTCTATTGAATATTTGTCAGCATTATAAGAAGATACTGGGTAGTGTTACAAGTAGTGGTTGGTGGACAGACTTGCAGCATGGACTGACTAAACCTGTGGCAGCTTAGTACCTTAAACTGGATACTCTCATCGAGTCTATGAGTTCTGGACCACAGTGATGGCAGTGGACACAGTGATGTGCCTGAATCCGCACTTTTCTTCTGGGCTCTATTGCAGTCTTTTTCTGATATGTTGGCTGAATCAGTTCCAACAGCCCTCCATCTTCCTCAGTATGAAGCCGATCTTGGCTTAAAAGGAGCTCTACCTTTCGTGATGGGGCATCTGTCCGACTTAAGAAGCTCTATGGAGAGGAAAATCCTAACTAAATTTCTCTCTTCTCTTTATGGAGCTGAAGGAGTTTGTGAGACTGCATTACTCGATTACAAATGGTCTACTTGCAAACAATCAACCAAATTGAACATATACGACGCCGAAAAGCTACTATTACAAATCTTGTATACATGACACCAAGAAACACAAGGGAGAAGAAAGAACAAAGGATACAAAGATCAAATCCTCGTACAAACAACTTTGGTGATGACAGATCGCAATCCAGTTACCTCCCCTCTGACTTGATCAACTGCGAGAAGACTTTGCTCATGGAGACTTCCGTCAGATCATTGAGCGGTGCCGTACCAGCTTCCCCCGCCGGTGTTGTGCTCTCCAAGGCATCATCCATGTTTTGAAGCCGTGGTGAAAGCTCTGCAATGCCATTGATGCTGTCTACCTGGGAAGCATCGGCATCTGCCTCTTGCAGGTGTAGCACGTACTCCAAGTTCCAGAGGACGTCTCCCATGGAGGGGCGGTCCACGCCCGAGTCCGCAAGGCATTTCTCGATCGTCTCCCCATATTTCCTCAGCGACTCGGGCTTGATGGATCCCGCGACCCGAACATCCACGATCTGCTCCAGCTCCCCCCGCTTCTGCCACTTCATTCCCCACTCCGCCAGGTTCACCATCTCTCTCGGGAGGGTGGGATCGATGACCGGTCTCGCGCACAGCACCTCCAGCAAGACGACCCCGAACGAGTACACATCCGACTTCTCCGTCAACTGCTGCCTCCGGAAGTACTCGGGATCCAGGTATCCGAAGCTCCCCTTCACGGCGGTGCTGACGTGCGTCTGATCCAGCTCAGGGCCGGTCTTGGAGAGCCCGAAGTCAGCCACCTTTGCCAGGAGATTCTCGTCGAGCAGTATGTTCGCAGATTTCACGTCGCGGTGGATGATCGCCTTGACTTGACCGGTGTGAAGGTAGTGCAGTCCTCTCGCTGATCCGATGCAGATCTCCAGCCTCTGCTTCCAACTGAGAGGAGGGAGGTTGGAGCCGTAGAGATGGCTCTTGAGCGTTCCCTTCTCCATGTACTCGTAAACCAGAATCATCTCGTTCTTCTCGTCGCAGTACCCGATGAGCGAAACCAGGTGGCGGTGGCGCAGGCGCGACAGCAGCTCGATCTCAGTGCGGAACTCGTTGAGGCCTTGCTGAGATGTCGGGTTCCCCCTCTTGACCGCCACCCTCGTTTCGTCCCTCAGCGCTCCCCTGTATACCTTCCCGAAACCTCCAACCCCGATCACCCAATCCTCGTCGAAGTTGTTGGTCGCCTCATGCAGCACCGCGAAGGAGAAACGATAGCCGAGGCTTCCGTTCTGCCCGATCGTGAAGACGGTTCCATTGGACGTCCCGCTTACTGCGCTGTGAGAAGTGAAGCCATTAATGGAGAAAGGCGCCCAAGTCTTGGAATACTTCTTCGCGAGCTTCCTCCTCCTCAGAACCCAGCAAACAACTATGGCGGCGATGGCCACCACCGCGATTGCTCCGAGGATCGAGCCCAGTATGACGCCAAAGTGCTTCTTGGAACCAGGCGGCGTGACGACCACGGCAGAACCAGCGGAGCCATTGATCTTCATTATCTCAAGGCCATTGAGAATGGCGTTCTGCACGTCACTGTTCAAGGTGGAAGGACTGATGCCGACGCTAAGCTTGTCAGATCCGACGTCCGCCCCCACAACGAAGTCCATGAAGACAGCTGTGGCCAAGCTGTGTAATGTAACGGTAGCGAGATCGAGATCATTAGCTGCAAGCCAGGTGTTGATGTAGACATTAAACAGCAGGTCGCCGGCCGCCTTGCTGACGATATCACAGAAGTGAAACCTTATCAGGTAGCTCGACTTGGCGTCCACATCGAATTGCCATGTGACGTTGAAGAGGGAGTTCGAAGTGTTTTGGGCAGCAGCCGACAGCTCTGCGGCTGAGGCGTAGACGGCATCGGGGGCGGTCTCCTGGGTGGCTCCTCCCGGCACATGATTGATTCTTCCGGAGAAGATGACCTGCTGGGAGAGACCACTGGCAAGCAGAAACTTCCCATCGGTTTCCCATGTTCTCCACAGGGTGTCGTTGTTGGGGAGGATCTGCGGCCCGCCCATGTTGATCCGATACATCGTCTCCAACGGCTGCCCTGATAAGCCCCGGTAGGTGCCCTGAGGTTGGACAGTCTTTGCGGCATCCCCGATCAGATCGTCGGGAACAGAGACGACTTCTATGGCGTTCACGAAAGCAAGGGGAGAGCTTCCTGTCGGTGCAAATGTAAGGATGAGAGTGTCGCTGGTTATGTTCAGGGAGAATTCCTTGACGGCCGTGGCATTCGCCTTTGGCTGGAAGTCGTCGAGGAGGGCCACGTCTTGAGCCGAGACGCTGAAGGTTGCAGCAGAGAGGTTGTAGCTCCGGTGGGCGAAGGGGAAGAAGTAGAGGCGGATGAAGTGTCTTCCCTGCGCCTTGATTTGGAAGGAATAGGACGAGGGTGCTGTGAAGACCCGGGCGCTCTGGAAGAGGGCGGCGCCATAGGAAGAAGGGATCGAGCTCAGCGAGGCGTTGGCTAAGTCGTTCGAGGAGGGTGTCAAGGTGGAAGAGAGGGAGACATCCGCGACGAACACTCTGCTGCCGATGGTTGTATTGGTCAACGAGCCACAGTCGATCAGGTAGTTGTCTGCGGGGGTAAATGTGCAGTGAGCGCATCGAATCGCAGTGATCATGAAGAAGATGAGACTCGCTCCGATCGCTCCAAGGGCCATCACGAAGCAACGGTGGCCAAGATGGGGGTTCTTTCGCCAATGCTGTCAAGGCGGAGGAAGAAGAAGATGTAATTGAGCCGCAGAACCCAACTCACGGGCAAGAAACGAAAGGAGGAGAACAGGACAAGCCTAATAATCTAACTTCAAATCAGAACCCATTTTTTCTTGATCGAAACATCAAATGGCACCAAGATTCAAGATAATGAACATCGAAAGATCCAAAAGAACCAATCTTGGGCGGGGCGCTACGATCTACGGTGAAGAAGACCGAGAAGATGACAGGCGGAGCAGGGGAATCCTAATTTGCGAGCAACAGAATAAAGAAGAAACAACTTGAGGCGATCGGAATCGGACTCAGAAAAGAGTTATACCGGAAAAGCAGAAGCAAAGATGACACCTTTGGAGCTCAAGAGTCTCAGCAGATCTGCAACACAGTGGCTCAGCAAAACAAAGATCGCTCCTTTCCCATGATGGATCCGATGGGCCTGGATTCAGAGAAGCAACGGTGAACGGAGCCGTGTCAATGCTCCAAAGCTGGATTCAAGGAAGGCTGAACTGGAAGACGGAGTAGGATAACCAGCCACTCCTCTTCTCTAAGTATTGAATGGAAGGTGAGATTTCTTATTAGTAGAAAAGGGGAGTAGGTGTTCCCATTGAGTGGGTTGCCACTCTTGCATGTAGATGTGTATTATCATGGTCAATGTCTGGCTTCCATTGTTACATCTCTCTGACCATTGATTGCGCATCTCAGGATCAAGCTGTCATATTCCATCCAGAGAGAACACAGAAAACTGAGGTTAGCGCTTGACCTTCTCTTCTCTCCTCCAATGTGCCCACCATCTGTTTGCGTTCTTGCGGCTTCGGATCTTACACCATCATCATTACCGTCATGACAAATTTGGGACAATCTGTATAGGACATCACCGTCAAAATATGCGAATTCATGAATAATTTAGTGACCGGAAGGCCATGACAACCTATCAGACCAGCACACAACATGGATGCGGTGGCTGCCAGCTTTGTCCCTTGGAGTGATATCATGTGAAAACAAAGTAGGAGAAGCCACGCCGAGCTTCTCCTCTGTTTAGGTAGGGAGGGCGAGAAGCCTGAAAGAACGGGATGCAGGCGAGATGGCGACGAGGCACCGAACGCGGTTGCGTGAGCTCTGCAACCTCTCCTTGTACTCGCTTCGTTACCCGATGCACCCATGTGGTTACGTGATGAAGCCGGTGGAGAGAGGGAGATTGAGATATTGATATTGGTTGCCATCGCAGATAGCGGACAAATTGATGTCGCCTTCTCATGCACAGATAGCATTTGGCATATATATATATATATATATA